>CM022303.1:16099528-16278538 GCA_011799875.1 Thinopyrum elongatum
TTCCATGGGCCAAGAGGAAATTTGATCCAAAATATATAGAGCCCCCTCCTCCAGGTCGCCATGTCCCTCCTTTCTTCCATGGCCCAAAGAGGATATTTTGTCGTGCCCTCCTTCCTCCTAGGTCCACGCTGCCCAAGTGCTCAATATTTTTTGGTCTTAGTCGATGTCCGGCCAGCCAGCAACTCATCCTAGGCTGCTTTATGCCGTGGTAGGCCACGACTGACGTACCAGCGTGGATACAAGTAAGTAGGCACCTGTGCAGATTTTCATGCTCAAGTACGCATCGACTGGACGTGCAAATATGTTGTGTCGACATCTTTGATTGGGAGAAATCAACTGTCACCTTGGGTGGGACAGAGGCAGGAGTTTTGTGAAATCGCCTCAGCATCAACTGCCAAACACAAGATTTATGTTACTGTTAAGGTCGAAAAACTACACGTAAACAGTCCAAATCAACCCTAACTAAACGTCTTGCTTTAAAAAAAATCCAAATCAGAACTAACTTGCACTGTTTATTTTGTTAAAAAAAACAATTACATGTCATGCTCTATCCTACAGCCGTTTTTTTGAGACGAGTAGCCGATGGGAAAACCCCAATCTCTCAGGACTCCTCCATCTCAACGCCTCCCAATCTCTAGGACTCCCTCCACACCTCCATCTCCAAGGACTCCTCCCTTTCAACTCTAGGTCTGAAAACAAATACGCCACAGGCCGACGATGCCTCCTGTTCTTCCATGGCCCAAGAAGGAAATTTATCCGAAATAATATAGAGCCCCTCCTCCAGGTCGCCAGTCCCTCCTGTTCTTCCATGGCCCAAGAGATATTTTGTCGTGCCCCTCCCTCCTCCTAGGTCCACGCTGCCCAAGTGCTTCAATATTTTTTAGTCTATGTCAGATGGTCCGGCCAGGAGCAACTCATCTAGGCTGCTTCTATGGCGTTGGTAGCCGACTGACGTACCAGCATGATACAAAGTAAGCACCTGCAGAGAATTTTCATGCTCAGACTAATCGACTGGACGTGCACTATGTAGTTGGTCGACATATTTGATGGGGAAAATCAACTGTCACCTATGGTGGCGACAGCAGGCATGGAGTTTTGTGAAATTCCTTCAGCATCAACTGCCAAACCACACGATTTATGTTACTGTTAAGGTCGAAAAAACTACCGTTACAAAGTCCAAATCAAACCTAACTAACACGTCTTGCTTTAAAAAAAATCCAAATCAGAACTAACTTGACATGTCTTTCTATTTTGTAAAAAAAAACAATTACAAGTCATGCTCTATCCTACAGTCGTTTTTGATGAGTAGCCGATGGGAAACACCCAATCTCTCAGGACTCCTCATCTCAACGCCTCCCAATCTCTAGGACTCGAACCCCTCCCCATCTCCAAGGACTCTCCTTTCAACTCTAGGTCTGAAAAAAAAAATACGCCTCATGGCCGCCGAGTGCCTCTGTTCTTCCATGGCCCCAAGAGAAATTTGATCCGAAATTATTAGAGCCCCTCCTGTGTCCCCATGTCCCCTCCTGTTTTCCATGGCCCAAAGAGGATATTTATCGTGCCCTCCTCTCCTCCTAGGTCCACGCTGCGCAAGTGTTCAATATTTTTTAGCTCATGTCAGATGGTCCGGCCAGCGAGCAACTCATCCTAGGCTGCTTCTAGGCGTGGTAGGCCGACTGACGTACCAGCGGATTACAAAGTAGGCACCTGTGCAGAATTTCATGCTCAGTACGAATCGACTGGACGTGCACACATGTTGTTGTAGACATCTTTGATTGGGGAAAATCAACTGTCACCTATGGGTGGCGACAACCGGCATGGAGTTTTGTGAAATCGCCTTCAGCAAAACTGCCAACCACACGATTTATGTTACTGTTAGGTCGAAAAAACTACAGGTAACACAGTCCAAATCAGAACTAACTAACCACGTCTTGCTTTAAAAAAAACCAAATCAGACATAAACTGCAGTCTTGCTATTTTTGTAAAAAAAACAATTACACGTCATGCTCTATCCTACAGCCGTTTTTTTGAGAGTAGCCGATGGGAAACACCCAATCTCTCAGGACTCCTCATCTCAACGCTCCCAATCTCTAAGGACTCCAACCCCTCCCAATCTCCAAGGACTCCTCCCTTTCAACTCTAGTGTCGAAAAACAAATACGCCTCATGGCCGCCGAGTGCTCCTGTTCTTCCATGTCCCAGAGAAGGAAATTTCATCCAAATAATATAGAGCCCCTCCTCCAGGTCGCCATGTCCCCTCCTGTCTTCCATGCCCAAAGAGGATATTTGGTCGTGCCCTCCTCTCCTCCTAGGTCCACGCTGCCCAAGTGCTTCAATATTTTTAGGTCTATGTCAGATGGTGTCGGCCAGCGAGCAACACATCCTAGGCTGCTCTAGTCGTTGGTAGGCGACCGACGTACCAGCGTGATACAAAGTAGGCACCTGTGCAGAATTTTATGCAAATACGAATCGACTGGACGTGCACATATGTTGTTTTTTGACATCTTTGATTGGGGAAAATCAACTGTCACCATGGGTGGCGACAGCAGGCATGGAGTTTTGTGAAATCGCCTTCAGCATCAACTGCCAAAACACACGATTTATGTTACTGTTAAGGTCAAAAAACTACACGTAAACAGTCCAAATCAGAACTAACTAACAGTCTTGTTTAAAAAAATCCAAATCAGAACTAACTTGGACGTCTTTCTATTTTTGTAAAAAAAAAACAATTACACGTCATGCTCTTATCCTACAGCCGTTTTTGATGAGTAGCCGATGGGAAACACCCAATCTCTCAGGACTCCTCATCTCCAACGCCACCAATCTCAAGGACTCCAAACCCTCCCCATCTCCAAGGACTCCTCCCTTTCAACTCTAGGGTCTGAAAAACAAAACGCCTCATGGCCGCCGAGTGCCTCCTGTTCTTCCATGGCCCCAAGAGGAAATTTGATCCGAAATAATATAGAGCCCCTCCTCCAGGTCGCCATGTCCCCTCCTGTTTTCCATGGCCAAAAGAGGATAATATCGTGCCCTCCTCTCCTCCTAGGTCCACGCTGCCCAAGTGCTTCAATATTTTTGGTCTATGTCAGATGGTCCGGCCAGAGAGCAACTCATCCTAGGCTGCTTCTAGTTGTGGTAGGCAACTGAGAGTACCAGCGTGATACAAAGTAAGCACCGTGCAGAATTTTCATGCTCAGTATAATCGACTGGACGTGCACATATATAGTTGGTCGACATATTTGATTGGGAAAAATCAACTGTCACCTATAGGTGGCGACAGCAGGCATGGAGTTTGTTGAAATCGCCCAGAACAACTGCCAAACCACACGATTTATGTTACTGTTAAGGTCGAAAAATATAGGTTACAAAGTCCAAATCAACCTAACTAAACACGTCTTGCTTTAAAAAAATCCAAATCAGAACTAACTTGCACGTCTTGCTATTTTGGTAAAAAAAAAACAATTACATGTCATGCTTATCCTACAGCCGTTTGAGAGTAGCCGATGGAAACACCCAATCTCTCAGGACTCCTCCATCTCAACGCCTCCCAATCTCTAGGACTCCAACCCTCCCAATCTCCAAGGACTCCTCCCTTTCAACTCTAGGTCTGAAAAACAATACGCCCATGGCCGCCGAGTGCCTCCTGTTCTTCCATGGCCCCAAGAGGAAATTTATCCGAAATAATATAGAGCCCCTCCTCCAGGTCGCCATGTCCCTCGTTTCTTCCATGGCCCAAAGAGATATTTTGTCGTGCCCTCTCCTCCCCCTAGGTCCACGCTGCCCAAGTGCTTCAATATTTTTAGTCTATGTCAGATGGTCCGGCCCTGAGCAACTCATCCTAGGCTGCTTCTAGCGTTGGTTGGCCGACTGACGTACCAGCCTGATACAAAGAAGCACCTGTGCAGAATTTTCATGCTCAGTACTAATCGACTGGACGTGCACATATGTAGTTTGTCGACATATTTGATTGGGGAAAAATCAACTGTCACTATGGGTGGCGACAGCAGATGGAGTTTTGGTGAAATCGCCTTCAGCATCAAACTGCCAAACCACACGATTTATGTTACTGTTAAGGTCGAAAAACAACGTTACAAAAGTCCAAATCAAACTAACTAACACGTCTTGCTTTAAAAAAATCCCAATCAGAACTAAACTGCATGTCTTCATTTTTGTAAAAAAAAACAATTACACGTCATGCTCTACCTACAGCCGTTTTTGATGAGTAGCGATGGGAAACACCCAATCTCTCAGGACTCCTCCATCTCAACGCCTCCCAATCTCTAAGGACTCGAACCCCTCCCAATCTCCAAGGACTCCTCCCTTTCAACTCTAGGTCTGAAAAACAAATACGCCTCATGGCCGCCGAGTGCCTCATGTTCTTCCATGGCCCCAAGAGAAAATTTGATCCGAATTATCTAGAGCCCCTCCCAGGTCACCATGTCCCCTCTGTTCTCCATGGCCCAAAGAGGATATTAATCGTGCCCTCCTCTCCTCCTAGGTCCACGGCGCAAGTGCTTCAATATTTTTTAGCTCTATGTCAGATGGTCGGCCAGCGAGAACTCATCCTAGGCTGCTTCTATGCCGTTGGTAGGCCGACTGACGACCAGCGTGATACAAAGTAGGCACCTGTGCAGAATTTTCATGCTCAAGTACGAATCGACTGGACGTGCACAATGTTGTTGTTAGACATCTTTGATTGGGGAAAATCAACTGTCACCTAGGGGTGGACAACCGGATGGAGTTTTGGGAAATCGCCTTCAGCCAAAACTGCCAAACCACACGATTTAGTTACTGTTAGGTCGAAAAACTACAGGTAACACAGTCCAAATCAGAACTAACTAACACGTCTTGCTTTAAAAAAAATCCAAATCAGAACTAACTCGCACGTCTTGCTATTTTTGTAAAAAAAAACAATTACACGTCATGTCTACCTACAGCCGTTTTTGACGAGTAGCCGATGGGAAACACCCAATTCTCAGGACTCCTCATCTCAACGCCTCCCATCTCTAAGACTCCAACCCCCTCCCATCTCCAAGGACTCCTCCCTTCAACTCTAGGTTGAAAAACAAATACGCCTCATGGCCGCCGAGTGCCTCCTGTTCTTCCATGTCCCCAAGAGGAAATTTCATCCGAAATAATATAGAGCCCCTCTCCAGGTGCCATGTCCCTCCTGTTCTTCCATGGCCAAAAGAGGATATTGGTCGTGCCCTCTCTCCTCCTAGGTCCACGCTGCCCAAGTGTTCAATTTTTTAGGTCATGTCAGATGGTCCGGCCAGCGAGCAACACATCCTAGGCTGCTTCTATGTCGTTGTAGGCCGACCAGCCGTACCAGCGTGATACAAGTAGAGCACCTGTGGAGAATTTTAATGCAAAGTACGAATGACTGGACGTGACATATGTGTTTTTCGACATCTTTGATTGGGGAAAATCAACTGTCACCAATGGGTGGGACAGCAGGCTGGAGTTTGTGAAATCGCCTTAGCATCAACTGCCAAAACCACACGATTTATGTTACTGTTAAGGTCAAAAAAACTACACGTAACACGTCCAAATCAGACCTAACTAACACGTCTTGCTTTAAAAAAATCCAAATACAGAACTAACTTGGACGTCTTTTATTTTTGTAAAAAAAAAACAATTAACGTCATGCTCTATCCTACAGCCGTTTTGATGAGTAGCCGATGGGAAACACCCATCTTCAGGACTCCTCCATCTCAACGCCACCAATCTCTAAGGACTCCAACCCCTCCCCATCTCCAAGGACTCCTCCCTTTCAACTCTAGGTCTGAAAAACAAAAACGCCTCATGGCCGCCGAGTGCCTCCTGTTTCCATGGCCCCCAGAGGAAATTTGATCCGAAATAATATAGAGCCCCTCCTCCAGGTCGCCATGTCCCCTCCTGTTCTCCATGGCCAAAAGAGGATATTAATCGTGCCCTCCTCTCCTCCTAGGTCCATGCTGCCCAAGTGCTTCAAATTTTTTAGGTTATGTAGATGGTCCGGCCAGCGAGCAACTCATCTCAGGCTTTCTATGTTGTTGGTAGGCCACTGACGTACCAGCGTGATACAAAGTAAGCACCTGTGCAGAATTTTCATGCCAGTACTAATCGACTGGACGTGCACAATATAGTTGTTGTCGACATATTTGATTGGGAAAATCAACTGTCACCATGGGTGGCGACAGCAGGCATGGAGTTTTGTTGAAATCGCCTTCAGCATCAACTGCCAAACCACACGATTTATGTTACTGTTAAGGTCGAAAAAACTACAGTTAACAAGTCCAAATCAAAACTAACTAACACGTCTTGCTTTAAAAAATCCAAATCAGAAATAACTTGCTTGTCTTTCTATTTTTGTAAAAAAAACAATTACACAATCATGCTCTATCCTACAGTCGTTTGGTTTATGAGGAGCCGATGGGAAACACCCAATCTCTCAGGACTCCTCCATCTCAACGCCTCCCAATCTCTAAGGACTCGAACCCCTCCCCATCTCCAAGGACTCCTCCCTTTAACCTAGGTCTGAAAAACAAATACGCCTCATGGCCGCCGAGTGCCTCATGTTCTTCCATGGCCCCAAGAGAAAATTTGATCCGAAATATCTAGAGCCCCTCCTCCATGTCACCATGTCCCTCCTGTTCTTCCATGGCCCAAAGAGGATATTTTCGTGCCCTCCTCTCCTCCTAGGTCCACGCTGCGCAAGTGCTTCAATATTTTTTAGTCTATGTCAGATGGTCCGGCCAGCGAGCAACTCATCCTAGGCTGCTTCTATGCGTTGGTAGGCCGACTGACGTACCAGCGTGATACAAAGTAGGCACCTGTGCAGAATTTTCATGCTCAGTACGAATCGACGGACGTGCACACATGTGTTGTTAGACATCTGATTGGGGAAATCAACTGTCACCTATGGGTGGCGACAACCGGCATGGAGTTTTGTGAAATCGCCTTCAGCAAAACTGCCAAACCACAGATTTATGTTACTGTTAGGGTCGAAAAAACTACGTAACACGTCCCCAATCAGAACTAACTAACAGTCTTGCTTAAAAAAAATCCAAATCAGAACTAACTGCACGTCTTGCTATTTTTTGTAAAAAAACAATTCAACGTCATGCTCTATCCTACAGCCGTTTTTGACGAGTAGACGATGGGAAACACCCAATCTCTCAGGACTCCTCCATCTCAACGCCTCCCAATCTCAAGGACTCCAACCTCCCAATCTCCAAGGACTCCTCCTTTCAACTCTAGGTCTGAAAAACAAATACGCCTCATGGCCGCAGTGCCTCCTGTTTCCATGTCCCCAAGAGGAAATTTCATCCGAAATAATATAGAGCCCCTCCTCCAGGTCGCCATGTCCCTCTGTTTTCATGGCCCAAAGAGGATTTTGGTCGTGCCCTCCTCTCCTCTAGTCCACGCTGCCCAAGTGCTTCAATATTTTTAGGTCTATGTCAGATGGTCGGCCAGGAGAACACACACCTGGCTGCTTCTATGTCGTTGGTAGGCCGACGACGTACCAGCGTGATACAAAGTAGGCACCGTGCAGAATTTTAATGCAAAGTACGAATCGACTGGACGGGCACATATGTTGTTTTTCGACATCTTTGATTGGGGAAAATCAACTGTCACCATGGGTGGCGGCAGCAGGCATGGAGTTTTGTGAAATCGCCTTCAGCATCAAATGCCAAACCACACGATTTTAGTACTGTTAAGGTCAAAAAACTACACGTAACACAGTCCAAATCAGACCTAACTAACACGTCTTGCTTTAAAAAAATCCAAATCAGAACTAACTTGGACGTCTTCTTTTTGTAAAAAAAAAACAACATTACACGTCATGCTCTATCCTACAGCCGTTTTTGATGAGTAGCCGAGGGAAACACCCAATCTCTCAGGACTCCCCATCTCACGCCACCCAATCTCTAAGGACTCCAACCCCCCCCATCTCCAAGGACTCCTCCCTTCAACCTCTAGGTCTGAAAAACAAATACGCCTCATGGCCGCCGAGTGCCTCCTGTTCTTCCATGGCGCCCAAGAGGAAATTTGATCCGAAATAATATAGAGCCCCTCCTCCAGGTCGCCATGTCCCTTGTTCTTCCATGGCCAAAGAGGATATTGTTGCCCTCCTCTCCTCCTAGGTCCAGCTGCCCAAGTGCTTCAATATTTTTGGTCTATGTCAGATGGTCCGGCCAGCGAGCAACTCATCCTAGGCTGCTTCTATGTCGTTGGTAGGCCACTGACGTACCAGCGTGATACAAAGTAAGCACCTGTGCAGAATTTTCATGCTCAGTACGAATCGACTGGACGTGCACATATAAGTTGGTTCGACATATTTGATTGGGAAACATCAACTGTCACCTATGGGTGGCGACAGCAGGCATGGAGTTTTGTGAAATCGCCTTTCAGCATCAACTGCCAAACACAACGATTTATGTTACTGTTAAGGTCGAAAAAACTACAGTACACAGTCCAAATCAGACCTAACTAACACGTCTTGTTTAAAAAAATCCAAATCAGAACTAACTTGACGTCTTCTTATTTTTGTAAAAAAAAAAATTACACAGTCATGCTCTATCTACAGCCGTTTTGAGAGTAGCCGATGGAAACACCCAATCTCTCAGGACCTCTCCATCTCAACGCCTCCCAATCTCTAAGGACTCAAACCCCTCCCATCTTCCAAGGACTCCTCCTTTCACTCATGTCTGAAAAACAATACGCCTCATGGCCGCCGCGTGCTCATGTTCTTCCATGGCCCCAAGAGAAATTTGATCCTGAAATATATACTGAGCCCCTCCTCCATGTCACCATGTCCCCTCCTGTTCTCCATCGCCAAAGAGGAGATTGGTCGTGCCCTCTCTCCTCCTAGGTCCACGCCTGCGCAAGTGCTTCAATATTTTTTAGCTCCTATGTAAGATGGTCCGGCAGCGAGCAACTCACCCTAGGCTGCTCTATGCCGTTGGTAGGCCGACTGACGTACCAGCGTGATACAAAGTAGGCACCTGTGCAGAATTTTCATGCTCAGTACGAATCGACTGGACGTGCACACATGTTGTTGTTAGACATCTTTGATTGGGGAAAATCAACTGTCACCTATGGGTGGCGACAACCGGCATGGAGTTTTGTGAAATCGCCTTCAGCAAAAACTGCCAAACCACACGATTTATGTTACTGTTAAGGTCGAAAAACTACACGTAACACAGTCCAAATCAGAACTAACTAACACGTCTTGCTTTAAAAAAAATCCAAATCAGAACTAACTCGCACGTCTTGCTATTTTTTGTAAAAAAAAAAACAATTACACGTCATGCTCTATCCTACAGCCGTTTTTGACGAGTAGCCGATGGGAAACACCCAATCTCTCAGGACTCCTCCATCTCAACGCCTCCCAATCTCTAAGGACTCCAACCCCTCCCAATCTCCATGGACTCCTCCCTTTCAACTCTAGGTCTGAAAAACAAATACGCCTCATGGCCGCCGAGTGCCTCCTGTTCTTCCATGTCCCCAAGAGGAAATTTCATCCGAAATAATATAGAGCCCCTCCTCCAGGTCGCCATGTCCCCTCCTGTTCTTCCATGGCCCAAAGAGGATATTTGGTCGTGCCCTCCTCTCCTCCTAGGTCCACGCTGCCCAAGTGCTTCAATATTTTTTAGGTCTATGTCAGATGGTCCGGCCAGCGAGCAACTCATCCTAGGCTGCTTCTATGTCGTTGGTAGGCCGACTGACGTACCAGCGTGATACAAAGTAGGCACCTCTGCAGAATTTTAATGCAAAGTACGAATCGACTGGACGTGCACATATGTTGTTTTTCGACATCTTTGATTGGGGAAAATCAACTGTCACCTATGGGTGGCGACAGCAGGCATGGAGTTTTGTGAAATCGCCTTCAGCATCAACTGCCAAACCACACGATTTATGTTACTGTTAAGGTCAAAAAACTACACGTAACACAGTCCAAATCAGACCTAACTAACACGTCTTGCTTTAAAAAAAATCCAAATCAGAACTAACTTGGACGTCTTTCTATTTTTGTAAAAAAAAAAAAACATTTACACGTCATGCTCTATCCTACAGCCGTTTTTGATGAGTAGCCGATGGGAAACACCCAATCTCTCAGGACTCCTCCATCTCAACGCCACCCAATCTCTAAGGACTCCAACCCCTCCCCATCTCCAAGGACTCCTCCCTTTCAACTCTAGGTCTGAAAAACAAATACGCCTCATGGCCGCCGAGTGCCTCTTGTTCTTCCATGGCCCCAAGAGGAAATTTGATCCGAAATAATATAGAGCCCCTCCTCCAGGTCGCCATGTCCCCTCCTGTTCTTCCATGGCCAAAAGAGGATATTTAATCGTGCCCTCCTCTCCTCCTAGGTCCATGCTGCCCAAGTGCATCAATATTTTTTAGGTCAATGTCAGATGGTCCGGCCAGCGAGCAACTCATCCTAGGCTGCTTCTATGCTGTTGGTAGGCCAACTGACGTACCAGCGTGATACAAAGTAGGCACCTGTGCAGAATTTTCATGCTCATTACGAATCGACTGGTCGTGCATGTATGTTGTTGTTCGACATCTTTGATTGGGGAAAATCAACTGTCACCTATGGGTGGCGACAGCAGGCATGGAGTTTTGTTAAATCGCCTTCAGCATCAACTGCCAAACCACACGATTTATGTTACTGTTAAGGTCGAAAAACTACACGTCACACAGTCCAAATCAGACCAAACTAACACGTCTTGCTTCAAAAAAATCCAAATCAGAAGTAACTTGCACGTCTTTCTATTTTTGTAAAAAAAACAATTATACGTCATGCTCTATACTACAGCCGTTTTTGATGAGTAGCCGATGGGAAACACCCAATCTCTCAGGACTCCTCCATCTCAACGCCTCCCAATCTCTAAGGACTCCTCCCTTTCAACTCTAGGTCTGAAAAACAAATAAGCCTCATGGCCACCGAGTGCCTCCTGTTCTTCCATGGGCCCAAGAGGAAATTTGATCCAAAATAATATAGAGCCCCTCCTCCAGGTCGCCATGTCCGCTCCTATTCTTCCATGGCCCAAAGAGGATATTTGGTCGTGCCCTCCTATCCTCCTAGGTCCACGCTGCCCAAGTGCTTCAATATTTTTTTGGGCTATGTCGGATGATCCGGCCAGCAAGCAACTCATCCTAGGCTGCTTCTATGCCGTTGGTCGGCCGACTGACGACCCAGCGTGATACAAAGTAGGCACCTGTGCAGAATTTTCATGCTCAATACGAATCGACTGGACGTGCAAATATGTTGTTGTTCGACATCTTTGATTGGGGAACATCAACTGTCACCTATGGGTGGTGACAGCAGGCATGGAGTTTTGTGAAATCGCCTTCAGCATCAACTGCCAAAACACACGATTTATGTTACTGTTAAGGTCGAAAAACTACACGTAATACAGTCCAAATCAGACCTAACTAACACGTCTTGCTTTAAAAAAAATCCAAATCAGAACTAACTTGCACGTCTTGCTATTTTTGTAAAAAAAACAATTACATGTCATGCTCTATCCTACAGCCGTTTTTGACGAGTAGCCGATGGGAAACACCCAATCTCTCAGGACTCCTCCATCTCAACGCCTCCCAATCTCTATGGACTCCAACCCCTCCCAATCTCCAAGGACTCCTCCCTTTCAACTCTAGGTCTGAAAAACAAATACGCCACATGGCCGCCGAGTGCCTCCTGTTCTTCCATGGCCCCAAGAGGAAATTTCATCCGAAATAATATAGAGCCCCTCCTCCAGGTCGCCATGTCCCGTCCAGTTCTTCCATGGCCCAAAGAGCATATTTTGTCGTGCCCTCCCCTCCTCCTAGGTCCACGCTGCCCAAGTGCTTCAATATTTTTTACGTCTATGTCAGATGGTCCGGCCAGTGAGCAACTCATCCTAGGCTGCTTCTATGACGTTGGTAGGCCGACTGACGTACCAGCGTGATACAAAGTAAGCACCTGTGCAGAATTTTCATGCTCAGTACTAATCGACTGGACGTGCACATATGTAGTTGGTCGACATATTTGATTGGGAAAAATCAACTGTCACCTATGGGTGGCGACAGCAGGCATGGAGTTTTGTGAAATCGCCTTCAGCATCAACTGCCAAACCACACGATTTATGTTACTGTTAAGGTCGAAAAACTACACGTTACAAAGTCCAAATCAAACCTAACTAACACGTCTTGCTTTAAAAAAATCCAAATCAGAACTAACTTGCATGTCTTTCTATTTTTGTAAAAAAAACAATTACACGTCATGCTCTATCCTACAGTCGTTTTTGATGAGTAGCCGATGGGAAACACCCAATCTCTCAGGACTCCTCCATCTCAACGCCTCCCAATCTCTAAGGACTCGAACCCCTCCCCATCTCCAAGGACTCCTCCCTTTCAACTCTAGGTCTGAAAAACAAATACGCCTCATGGCCGCCGAGTGCCTCATGTTCTTCCATGGCCCCAAGAGAAAATTTGATCCGAAATTATCTAGAGCCCCTCCTCCATGTCACCATGTCCCCTCCTGTTCTTCCATGGCCCAAAGAGGATATTTAATCGTGCCCTCCTCTCCTCCTAGGTCCACGCTGCGCAAGTGCTTCAATATTTTTTAGCTCTATGTCAGATGGTCCGGCCAGCGAGCAACTCATCCTAGGCTGCTTCTATGCCGTTGGTAGGCCGACTGACGTACCAGCGTGATACAAAGTAGGCACCTGTGCAGAATTTTCATGCTCAGTACGAATCGACTGGACGTGCACACATGTTGTTGTTAGACATCTTTGATTGGGGAAAATCAACTGTCACCTATGGGTGGCGACAACCGGCATGGAGTTTTGTGAAATCGCCTTCAGCAAAAACTGCCAAACCACACGATTTATGTTACTGTTAGGGTCGAAAAACTACAGGTAACACAGTCCAAATCAGAACTAACTAACACGTCTTGCTTTAAAAAAAATCCAAATCAGAACTAACTCGCACGTCTTGCTATTTTTTGAAAAAAAAACAATTACACGTCATGCTCTATCCTACAGCCGTTTTTGACGAGTAGCCGATGGGAAACACCCAATCTCTCAGGACTCCTCCATCTCAACGCCTCCCAATCTCTAAGGACTCCAACCCCTCCCAATCTCCAAGGACTCCTCCCTTTCAACTCTAGGTCTGAAAAACAAATACGCCTCATGGCCGCCGAGTGCCTCCTGTTCTTCCATGTCCCCAAGAGGAAATTTCATCCGAAATAATATAGAGCCCCTCCTCCAGGTCGCCATGTCCCCTCCTGTTCTTCCATGGCCCAAAGAGGATATTTGGTCGTGCCCTCCTCTCCTCCTAGGTCCACGCTGCCCAAGTGCTTCAATATTTTTTAGGTCTATGTCAGATGGTCCGGCCAGCGAGCAACACATCCTAGGCTGCTTCTATGTCGTTGGTAGGCCGACCGACGTACCAGCGTGATACAAAGTAGGCACCTGTGCAGAATTTTAATGCAAAGTACGAATCGACTGGACGTGCACATATGTTGTTTTTCGACATCTTTGATTGGGGAAAATCAACTGTCACCAATGGGTGGCGACAGCAGGCATGGAGTTTTGTGAAATCGCCTTCAGCATCAACTGCCAAACCACACGATTTATGTTACTGTTAAGGTCAAAAAACTACACGTAACACAGTCCAAATCAGACCTAACTAACACGTCTTGCTTTAAAAAAAATCCAAATCAGAACTAACTTGGACGTCTTTCTATTTTTGTAAAAAAAAAAACAATTACACGTCATGCTCTATCCTACAGCCGTTTTTGATGAGTAGCCGATGGGAAACACCCAATCTCTCAGGACTCCTCCATCTCAACGCCACCCAATATCTAAGGACTCCAACCCCTCCCCATCTCCAAGGACTCCTCCGTTTCAACTCTAGGTCTGAAAAACAAATACGCCTCATGGCCGCCGAGTGCCTCCTGTTCTTCCATGGCCCCAAGAGGAAATTTGATCCGAAATAATATAGAGCCCCTCCTCCAGGTCGCCATGTCCCCTCCTGTTCTTCCATGGCCAAAAGAGGATAATTAATCGTGCCCTCCTCTCCTCCTAGGTCCATGCTGCCCAAGTGCTTCAATATTTTTTAGGTCTATGTCAGATGGTCCGGCCAGCGAGCAACTCATCCTAGGCTGCTTCTATGTTGTTGGTAGGCCAACTGACGTACCAGCGTGATACAAAGTAGGCACCTGTGCAGAATTTTCATGCTCATTACGAATCGACTGGTCGTGCACGTATGTTGTTGTTCGACATCTTTGATTGGGGAAAATCAACTGTCACCTATGGGTGGCGACAGCAGGCATGGAGTTTTGTTAAATCGCCTTCAGCATCAACTGCCAAACCACACGATTTATGTTACTCTTAAGGTCGAAAAACTACACGTAACACAGTCCAAATCAGACCAAACTAACACGTCTTGCTTTAAAAAAAATCCAAATCAGAACTAACTTGCTCGTCTTGCTATTTTTGTGAAAAAAAAACAATTACATGTCATGCTCTATCCTACAACCATTTTTGATGAGTAACCGATGGGACACACCCAATCTCTCAGGACTCCTCCATCTCAATGCCTCCCAATCTCTAAGGACTCCAACCCCTCCCAATCTCCAAGGACTCCTCCCTTTCAACTCTAGGTCTGAAAGAGAAATACGCCTCATGGCCGCCGAGTGCCTCCTGTTCTTCCATGGCCCCAAGAGGAAATTTGATCCGAAATAATATAGAGCCCCTCCTCTAGGTCGCCATGTCCCCTCCTGTTCTTCCATGGCCCAAAGAGGATATTTGGTCGTGCCCTCCTCTCCTCCTAGGTCCACGCTGCCCAAGTGCTTCAATATTTTTTAGGTCTATGTCGGATGGTCCTGCCAGCGAGCAACTCATCCTAGGCTGTTTCTATGCCGTTGGTCGGCCGACTGACGTACCAGCGTGATACAAAGTAGGCACCTGTGCAGAATTTTCATGCTCAGTACGAATTGACTGGACGTGCACATATGTTGTTGTTCGACATCTTTGATTGGGGAACATCAACTGTCACCTATGGGTGGCGACAGCAGGCATAGAGTTTTGTGAAATCGCCTTCAGCATCAACTACCAAACCACACGATTTATGTTACTGTTAAGGTCAAAAAACTACACGTAACACAATCCAAATCAGACCTAACTAACACGTCTTGCTTAAAAAAATCAAAATCAGAACAAGCTTGCACGTCTTGCTATTTTTGTAAAGAAAAATAATTACACGTCATGCTCTATCCTACAGCCGTTTTTGACGAGTAGCCGATGGGAAACACCCAATCTCTCAGGACTCCTCCATCTCAACGCCTCCCAATCTCTAAGGACTCCAACCCCTCCCCATCTCCATGGACTCCTCCCTTTCAACTCTAGGTCTAAAAAACATATACGCCTCATGGCCGCCGAGTGCCTCCTGTTCTTCCATGGCCCCAAGACGAAATTTCATCCGAAATAATATAGAGCCCCTCCTCCAGGTCGCCATGTACCCTCCTGTTCTTCCATGGCCCAAAGAGGATATTTGGTCGTGCCCTCCTCTCCTCCTAGGTCCACGCTGCGCAAGTGCTACAATATTTTTTAGGTCTATGTCAGATGGTCCGGCCAGCGAGCAACTCATCCTGGGCTGCTTCTATGCCATTGGTAGGCCGACTGACGTACCAGCGTGATACAAAGTAGGCACCTGTGCAGAATTTTCATGCTCAGTACGAATCGACTGGACGTGCACATATGTTGTTGTTCGACATCTTTGATTGGGGAAAATCAACTGTCACCTATGGGTGGCGACAGCAGGCATGGAGTTTTGTGAAATCGCCTTCAGCATCAACTGCCAAACCACACGATTTATGTTACTGTTAAGGTCGAAAAACTACACATAACACAGTCCAAATAAGACCTAAATAACTCGTCTTGCTTTAAAAAAATCCAAATCAGAACTAACTTGCACGTCTTTCTATTTTTGTAAAAAAAAACAATTAAACGTCATGCTCTATCCTACAGCCGTTTTTGATGAGTAGCCGATGGGAAACACCCAATCTCTCAGGACTCCTCCATCTCAACGCCTCCCAATCTCTAAGGACTCCAACCCCTCCCAATCTCCAAGGACTCCTCCCTTTCAACTCTAGGTCTGAAAACCAAATACGCCACATGGCCGCCGAGTGCCTCCTGTTCTTCCGTGGCCCCAAGAGGAAATTTGATCCGAAATAATATAGAGCCCCTCCTCCAGGTTGCCATGTCCCCTACTGTTCTTCCATGGCCCAAAGAGGATATTTGGTCTTGCCCTCCTCTCCTCCTAGGTCCACGCTGCCCAAGTGCTTCAATATTTTTTAGGTCTATTTCAGATGGTCCGGCCAGCGAGCAACTCATCATAGGCTGCTTCTATGCCGTTGGTCGGCCGATTGACGTACCAGTGTGATACAAAGTAGGCACCGTTGCAGAATTTTCATGCTCATTACGAATCAACTGGACATGCACATATGTTGTTGTTCGACATCTTTGATTGGGGAACATCAACCTTCACCTATGGGTGCCGACAGCAGGCATGGAGTTTTGTGAAATCGCCTTCAGCATCAACTGCCAAACCACACGATTTATGTTACTGTTAAGGTCGAAAAATTACACGTAACACAGTCCAAATCAGACCTAACTAATGCGTCTTGCTTTAAAAAAAATCCAAATCAGAACTACCTTGCACGTCTTGCTATTTTTGTAAAAAAAAAACAATTACACGTCATGCTCTATCATGCAGCCGTTTTTGATGAGTAACCGATGGGAAACACCCAATCTCTCAGGACTCCTCCATCTCAACGCCTCCCAATCTCTAAGGACTCCAACCCCTACCAATGTCCAAGGACTCCTCCCTTTCAACTCTATGTCTGAAAAACAAATACGCCTCATGGCCGCCGAGTGCCTCCTGTTCTTCCATGGCCCCAAGAGGAAATTTGATCCGAAATAATATAGAGCCCCTCCTCCAGGTCGCCATGTCCCCTCCTGTTCTTCCATGGCCCAAAGAGGATATTTGGTCGTGCCCTCCTCTCCTCCTAGGTCCACGCTGCACAAGTGCTTCAATATTTTTTAGGTCTACATCAGATGGTCCGGCCAGCGAGCAACTCATCCTAGGCTACTTCTATGCCGTTGGTCGGCCGACTGACGTACCAGCGTGATACAAAGTAGGCACCTGTGCAGAATTTTCATGCTCAGTACGAATCAACTGGACATGCACATATGTTGTTGTTCGACATCTTTGATTGGGGAACATCAACTGTCACCTATGGGTGGCGCCAGCAGGCATGGAGTTTTGTGAAATCGCCTTCAGCATCAACTGCCAAACCACACGATTTATGTTACTGTTAAGGTCAAAAAACTACACGTAACACAGTCCAATCAGACCCAACTAACACGTCTTGCTTTAAAAAAAATCCAAATCAGAACTAACTTGCACGTCTTTCTATTTTTGGTAAAAAAAAACAATTACACGTCATGCTCTATCCTACAGCCGTTTTTGACGAGTAGCCGATGGGAAACACCCAATCTCTCAGGACTCCTCCATCTCAACGCCTCCCAATCTCTAAGGACTCCAACCCCTCCCATTCTCCAAGGACTCCTCCCTTTCTACTCTAGGTCTGAAAAACAAATACGCCTCGTGGCCGCCGAGTGCCTCCTGTTCTTCCATGGCCCCAAGAGGAAATTTGATCTGAAATAATATAGAGCCCCTCCTCCAGGTCGCCATGTCCACTCCTGTTCTTCCATGGCCCAAAGAGGATATTTGGTCGTGCCCTCCTCTCCTCCTAGGTCCACGCTGCCCAAGTGCTTCATTATTTTTTAGGTCTATGTCAGATGGTCCGGTCAGCGAGCAATTCATCCTAGGCTGCTTCTATGCCGTTGGTCGGCCGACAGACGTACCAGTGTGATACAAAGTAGGGACCTGTGCAGAATTTTCATGCTCAGTACGAATCGACTGGACGTGCACATATGTTGTTGTTCGACATCTTTGATTGGGGAACATCAACTGTCACCTATGGGTGCCGACAGAAGGCATGGAGTTTTGTGAAATCGCCTTCAGCAGCAACTGCCAAACCACACGATTTATGTTACTGTTAAGGTCGAAAAACTACACATAACACAGTCCAAATCAGACCTAACTAACATGTCTTGCTTTAAAAAAAATCCAAATCAGAACTAACTTCCACGTCTTGCTATTTTTGTAAAAAAAAAATAATTACACGTCATGCTCTATCCTGCAGCCGTTTTTTATGAGTAACCGATGGGAAACACCCAATCTCTTAGGACTCCTCCATCTCAACGCCTCCCAATCTCTAAGGACTCCAACCCCTCCCATTGTCCAAGGACTCCTCCCTTTCAACTCTAGGTCTGAAAAACAAATACGCCTCATGGCCGCCGAGTGCCTCCTGTTCTTCCATGGCCCCAAGAGGAAATTTGATCCGAAATAATATAGAGCCCCTCCTCCAGGTCGGCATGTCCCCTCCTGTTCTTCCATGGCCCAAAGAGGATATTTGGTCGTGCCCTCCTCTCCTCCTAGGTCCACGCTGCCCAAGTGCTTCAATATTTTTTAGGTCTATGTCAGATGGTCCGGCCAGCGAGCAACTCATCTTAGGCTGCTTCTATGCCGTTGGTAGGCCGACTGACGTAACAGCCTGATACAAAGTAGGCACTTGTGCAGAATTTTCATGCTCAGTACGAATCGACTGGACGTGCACATATGTTGTTGTTCGACATCTTTGATTGGGGAAAATCAACTGTCACCTATGAGTGGCGACAGCAGGCATGGAGTTTTGTGAAATCGCCTTTAGCATCAACTGCCAAACCACACGATTTATGTTACTGTTAAGGTCCAAAAACTACACGTAACACAGTCCAAATTAGACCTAACTAACACGTCTGGCTTTAAAAAAAATCCAAATCAGAACTAACTTGCACGTCTTTCTATTTTTGTAAAAAAAAACAATTACACGTCATGCTCTATCCTACAGTTGTTTTTGATGAGTAGCCGATGGGAAACACCCAATCTCTCAGGACTCCTCCATCTCAACGCCTCCCAATCTCTAAGGACTCCAACCCCTCCCAATCTCCAAGGACTCCTCCCTTTCAAATCTAGGTCTGAAAAACAAATACGCCTCATGGCCACCGAGTGCCTCCTGTTCTTCCATGGCCCCAAGAGGAAATTTGATCCGAAATAATATAGAGCCCCTCCTCCAGGTCGCCATGTCCCCTCCTGTTCTTCCATGGCCCAAAGAGGATATTTGGTCGTGCCCTCCTCTCCTCCTAGCTCCACACTGCCCAAGTGCTTCAATATTTCCTCCAATATGCTTACCATAATGACCTAAGTTAGCTATAATTTGCTAAGTTAGCTCTAATATTCTTAGTTACCTAGGTTAGCTCCATAATGACATATACTTAGCTTAGTTAGGTAAAAAATGGCATAATAACCTTGGTAACCTCATAAATATCATATACTTAGCTTATTTCCCTCCAAAATGACATAATAAGCTTACTTAGCTCCAAAATGATCCACTTTACCTAAGTAAGCTCCAAAATGACCTAAGTTAGCTCTAATATGCTTAGTTACCTAGGTTAGCTCAATAATGACCTATACTTAGCTTACTTATGTCAAAAATGCCATAATATGCTTAGTTAACTCAAAAATGGCATAATTACCTAGGTTAGCTCTTCTTCTTTTTCTTCTTCTTCTTCTTCTTCTTCTTCTTCTCTTCTTCTTTCCTTTTCTTCTTCTTCTTCCTATTCCTTCTTTTCCTCCTCTTCCTTGTTTTTCTTCATCTTATTCATTATATGTGTCATTTTAGAGCTAACCTATGTAAGTATGCCATTTTTGTGCTAACCTAGGAAAATTAGGTAACTATGGGTCATTTTTGTGCTAACCCAGGTAATTACCTTCTTCTTCTTCTTCTTCTTCTTCTTCTTCTTCTTCTTCTTTTCTTCTTCTTCTTCTTCTTCTTCTTCTTCTTCTTCTTCTTTTCTTCCTTCTTCTTCTTTTCTTCTTCTAGTCTTCTTTTTCTCCTTCTTCCTTTCCTTCTCTTTCTCTTCTCTTTCTCCTTTTCTTTTCTTCTTCTTCTTTTCTTCTTCGATTTTCTCACTCGGGGCTTTTTGTCTGTGTCGTCATTTCTTTTGGCCTCTACTGTTTTTTTCTTCTTGGTCGTGGTGTTCTTCTGTATTTTTTTTCTGCTTACGTATGTTTGTGCGTTATTCTGTTTGTTTGTTGCTGTGCTGCGTAAATACTTTCTGTTCAATAGAGAGAAAGACTTGCTTTCGTGTCGTTTCCTCTTCTTCTCTGTCTTCTTTTTCTTCTTCGCCTCTTTATCTTCAGTTTCTATCTCTCCGCGCTGCCTCTTCGTTTCGTGGTGCGTGGGTTCTTTCTGTGCTTCTTGTTCATGTTTCGCTTCTTCTATTCTTTTTTTGTTTGGTTTTTTCTTTACTTATGTTCTCTTCTGTGGGTTCGTGTTTCTTCTTTGCTGGGTTGGATTTCGTTTTTTGACGCCGACGTTTCACTGTATCTTCTCGTTCTTCGTCTACCTTTCTAGGGCAGTTCCTCGAGGTCTCGTCTGTATTCTGGCTATTCTTGTTTCTTGTCAATCAATCGTTGCCTTATTATGAACTTCTTAGAATTCGGTGGTGCTATCACAACGCCCGTCATGTTCCATTGCTGCTCTGGTGTTCTTGGACTTGCGGCCTTTTCTTGCTATTTTCTCGTTTATGCGTTGTCTCTGTTGAGTTTCGGGGGGGCTCTATCCTGCTTCTTGGGTTTGTCTTGTTGGTGTACTTGTTTCTTATCGTGTGCTTCTTGGCTTTTCTTTTCTTTGTAGCTGTTCGTTCTTTTTCTTGTGTCTGTTTAGGTTTTTCCCTCGTTCGGGGGTCTGGGGTACATATGGTTGGGTGTCGTAGTCGGAGCTTGCCTTGGCTTCCCCGGTGCGTGGTTTGAGCGCAGCAGGTCTTATGTCGTGTGGGTGGCGTCGTTGATTGCCTGTGCGCTGTTTCCTTCTTGGTGTCTCCAGGGGGGCTGTTCCCTGTCTTCTAATGCTATTCGCCTTACTTGCAGTTTTTCTCCAGGGCGCTGTCCTGCTGTTGCGGTATCGCTAATTCTTGTTCCGTTTTTGTACCAATTTCGTATGGTCTACGAAGTTCGTTGTCTGGCGTTCGTCTTCCTACTTTTCGTGGCGTATGTGTTTCTTCTCTATCTTTCTAGATGCTGGGTTCTTTACAATTTTCTCTTGTTATTCGTGCTTTCTAACTTACTTCCTATTCCTTTTCTGTATCTTCTTGTCGTTGGGGTTCTTTACCTGTGCTTTGCGCTGTGTTAGCCATTATACTCTTCCGCGGCTTCCTTTGTCTGTTTGCTGTTGTCTTGTTTTGTTTGTTGGCTTGGTGGTTGTCTTGGGGTCTGGTTCTCGAGCGATTTTGTCGTTGAGTTCGGTGGTCATGTTGTTGTTGATCTGCCTGGTCTTTGTTCTTCTATCCGTGGTTGTTCTTCTTCGGTTGTCTGTTTCTTGTTCGTGTTTCGTTATCTATGCTCCTGGCTGTGTTGTATTCTCTTTCGTGTCTGTTCTTCGTTCCTTTTGTTTTTCTTTGTTTTCTGATTGTCGTTACTCACTATGTTCACAGAAGAGTGTTGTTCTTTTTCTCTTCTTTCTTCCTCCGGCGCTCTTCTTCTTGCTTCTTCGTTGCCTTCTCTTCTCCTTCTTCTTCTAGTCTTCACCTTCTAACTTTCTTACTTCCCATTTTGCAGATTTGATTCACTTCACGGAAGCTTGCATTGATGGAGTGCTTGTGTTTACTTTTTGTTTTGATTTTGTATCCATGAACAATGTGAAACTTGCTACCTATGGATGAAACTATTGTAATATGGATGAAACTATTGTAATATGGTAAAACTTGCACATTTTGTTTTGGTATATCTATTGGATGATCATATCCATATGGCAGGGATATAGTTTCTTATGTGTTGGATATAATATCCTGTGAAATATATATATATATATATATATATATATATATATATCATATTTTTGCTGTGAAAATGATTGGATATAACAAAAAACAGAATAAACAGACGCAGTGCAGGCACTTTGCCATCTGCCACCGACAGCAAAGGGCTCTTTGCCGTCTGCCACAGATAGCAAAGGTGACACATGGCAGCAACCTGTGCAACTTGGGAGCACTGGGGCTGACCCATTTGGTCAGACGGCAAAGGTGAGTGGTACGTTGCTGTCAGCTGGCAGACGGCAAAGGGGAGTGGTCAGACAACCGGTTAGCTGACGTCAAGAAGCAGACGACAAAGGTGGGAGGTACTTTGCCGTCAGCTGGCAGACGGCAAAGGGGAGTGGTCAGACGACCGGTCAGCTGACGTCAGGAAGCAGACGACAAAGGTGGGAGGTACTTTGCCGTCTACTGGCTGACGGCAAAGCCTCCCGTTAGCCACCTAAAGTGGCTAACGTCTCTTTTTTGCCGTCAACTTCCTTTGCCGTCTGCTTGTGCTAGAAAGCTGACGGCAAAGGTCTTTGCCATCCACTGTGAGAAAGCAGACGGCAAAGAAGCTCTTTGCCACAACTTACAATGCCGGACTGTTTTGCCGTCTGCGGCTGACGGCAAAGGTCTTTGCCGTCAGCTATATGGTCCTTTGCCGTCTGCTATGGCAGACGGCAAATTCTCTTATTCCTGTAGTGTTAAGCCTCCCCCAAGCTTGAGCGATACTTTCTCCTTCACGAGGCCAAAAATTATATATATTATTCCGATCACGATAAACTAAATGCACAGGATAAAATTTCTGGTGGAATTCCAGCTTCAACCGGTTCCAATCCCATGTGTCAATATCATCACGTAGCCTATACCATGTCAATGCCTTTCCCTCCAAAGATAAAGGAAATACTTTCTTCTTAACTCCATCTCTGGATAAACCTACAAGCTTAAACAATCCACAAATTTCATCCACATAGATCAAGTGCATATTGGGATGTACCGTTCCATCTCCTGCATAAGGATTAGCTAGCAGTTTCTCTATCGTACCCAAAAGAATTTCATAATAAATATTTTCAATAGGTTCAATAGGTTGAGGAGCAACTCTTATCGCTTCCGGTCGAGGTGAAGATACCCCGAACAAACCCCTCAAAGGATTACTTTCCATAGTGACAAGTGACAATAAATTTCAGCACGTAATATAAATGTTTCCTTATCGAATTCCACTCACCAAAGGCGCTTCACTTCCCGGCAACGGTGCCAGAAAAGAGTCTTGATGACCCACAAGTATAGGGGATCAATTGTAGTCCTTTTGATAAGTAAGAGTGTCGAACCCAACGAGGAGCAGAAGTAAATGACAAGCGGTTTTCAGCAAGGTATTTTCTGCAAGCACTAAAATTGTCGGTAACAAGTAGTTTGATAGCAAGATAATTTGTAACAAGTGACAAGTAGCAATAGTAACTAAAAGTGCAGCAAGGTAGCCCAATCCTTTTGTGGCAAAGGACAGGCCGGAACAATCTCTTATAATAAGTAAATCGTTCTTGAGGACACACAGGAATTTCATCTAGTCACTTTCATCATGTTCGTTTGATTCGCGTTCGCTACTTTGATAATTTGATATGTGGGTGGACCGGTGCTTGGGTGCTATTCTTACCTGAACAAACCTCCCACTTATTATTAACCCCTCTCGCAAGCAATCGCAACTATGAAAGAAGAATTAAAATAAATCTAACCATTGCATTAAACATATGGATCCAAATCAGCCCCTTACGGAATAGCGCATAAACTAGGGTTTAAGCTTCTGTCACTCTAGCAACCCATCATCTAATTACTACTCCACAATGCATCCCCTTAGGCCCAAAGATGGTGAAGTGTCATGTAGTCGGCGTTCACATGACACCACTAAGAGAATCAACAACATACATATCATCAAAATATCGAACGAATACCAAATTCACATGATTACTTATGACAAGACTTCTTCCATGTCCTCAAGAACAAAAGTAACTACTCACACATCATATTCATGTCCAAGATCAGAGGGGTATTGAATAGCGAAATGGATCTGAACATATAATCTTCCACCAAGTAAACCAACTAGCATCAACTACAAGATGTAATCAACACTACTAGGGACACATAGGTACCAATCTGAGGTTTTGAGACAAAGATTGAATACAAGAGATGAACTAGGGTTTGAGATGAGATGGTGCTTGTATAGATGTTGATGTAGATTGGTCCTCCCATGATGAGAGGATCGTTAGTGATGTCGATGGCTTCGTTTTCCCCCTCCCGGAGGGAAGTTTCCCCGGCAGAATCTCTCCGCCGAAGAGCAAAAGTGCTCCTGCCCAAGTTTCGCCTCGAGACGGCGGTGCTCCATCCCAAAAATCTTCTCCTTATTTTTTCTAGGGCAAATGGGCTTATATACCAGAAGATGGGCACCGGAGGCTAGCCAGGGGTCCCACGAGCTACCAGGGCGAGCCTGGGGGGTGGCGTGCCCTGGTGCCTCGTGGGCACCTGGGTGGCCCCCTCTACTATTTCTTTCTTCCAGTATTTTTTATTTATTCCAAAATAAATCTCCGTGAAATTTCATCTCATTTGGAGATGTGCAGAATAGGTATCTTTGACATAGCCTTTTCAGGTCCAGAATTCCAGCTGCCGACATTCTCCCTCCTTGTGTAAATCTTGCATATTAAGAGTGAAAAGGCATTGTAATTGCTCCACAAAGTGTTATATTGATTAAAAACACTATAAATAACAGTAGGTAAACATGATGCTAAATGGACGTATCACTCATCGAGCTGAAGTACAACCTCTTTACAACTTATTAAAAATAACACCGCCACATCTTGATGTAGCATGGTAGTGACCTCCCCCAAGCTTAAGCTTTTACAAGACCAAACCGGTGAGATCATTGTGGTGTTGGCTAATCCGGAGCCCATCCTTGGCTCCAGTTGGAGAAGCTGGTGTTCATGTACATGGACATGTCTCACAGGGATTCAGCGAGTTGCTCATGTCATTGATGGAGCCCTGATGACTGTGGCGAGTTCTGCTTCATCATGTTGTTCTGGTTCAGGGGCCTCTTGATCGAATGCTGCATCTCCTTCCTATGGCACATAATGCAAAATTCTATAATCTATCAAGAAACAGGTAGGCATAGGAGTAGGTAGCAAGTACCTAACTCCAGGAATTCGAATAAAATGACGACCACAGCGAACTACTACCATTGCAGCACTGGAAAGAACTCTAATATTGACAAGGTTATTACCGACAATGGGGCAAAGATGGTTGAAGTTGAGGCCAAGGGATTTGGCCAACATGGTGATAACTCCTCCACACACAATATCTCCTTGTCCACAATTTGCTTGGTGTGCAAGGTGTAACAAAAGTATTGTTCCTAAGTTGGGCAAATAATCGACGTCAAGGTTCGTTGCTTTCCCGAGAATTAACATATTCTCATCATTCACCTTTGAAACTTCTGCTCGTGCCTGCAACGAGTTAGTGATAACATAATAGAAATATTGAATAGTAAGACTCTCAATGCAACTGGCCCTTTGCTTGTATCCATGGTAACTCATCTGGTAAAAAGATTGCCTCGGGTGCGGTGCAAGATAATCATAGACATAGCGAACATCATCGTTGTTGTTGATGAAGCCAAAGTAATTACACCACTCCTCTAGAGTGATGTTGACGTCTTGGTCCATGAGACGGAAAGTGATCCGTACTTCTTCGTCCTCTCTTGGGAGTAAATGAACATTATGCGAGAGAGTACTTACAAACTCAAGCGTCAATCATTCATACGTCGCACATCCCTGATAAACAAAATGTTTTAACTCGGCATTAGCACATAGTAAATTGAAATCGTTCCCGATGCCCAGCTTGGCTATTGTTGACTTGCAAGCCCAGTTGATGGTCTTCATCTTCCTTGCGTGAAGCTTCTTGTATTTGTTCATGGGCTCACGGGTGGTGAAGACGGCCCCTGCATGTAAACTTGTTGCCTTTGTGCGGCACCCGTGGAGGAACTTGGTGCTTCACCACGAGCTACACGTGTGACCCTGCTCATAAATATCGCTGCAAAATAATTTTCAGTCCAATAGAATGATATAATAGTGATCCTACAGCAACTACAACATCATACTCCTCTAAAAACATCAACAAATCCAAGCCAAAATCAAAATTTAGATCAAAAGTACGCATACCCTAGGCAGGGCAATGCTAGGCACATAGAACCTGGATTCACAAAAAATAAGTTAGGGATCGGGGGAGAAACATACCGTAGATCAATCATGCAGAAGGGTTTGAACTGAAATAGAATGAGTAGAGAGATCCGGCAAAGTTTTGGTGCGGTTTGGAGAGCTTTTTGAGGAAAAATAAGAAGAAATAGATGGGATGGAGAAAACTTACATCCAGCCTCGGCCAGCGCTCATATGGAACGCCGTCTTGCACCATGGAGCCAACAGTGTCACGGCGCATACCTCATACGAGCCTCGGCGCTAGTATGAAACGCCGGCGTTCACTCTGGCTTCTCTTCGTCTGGTCGTAGGTGTCATACGAGCGCGCATACGAGCGTGAATGCTCATACAGAACACCATCATTCGCTCTGGACTTCTTCTCTTTTTCGTCATAGCTTCATACGATCGCTCATACATGCTCGTATAATACGTCGCCGTGCGCTCTGTTGCCTCTGGTTTGTTTTCATTGGGGGTGCCCGTGCATCCTATGACCGGCCATATGACCCCTGCAGTCGTATGAAAGGTTGTCTTCTGTTTTGTCTCCTCCAAAACTTTATTTTCTTCAGCGATTTCTGTGGGGCTAGTTCCAACACAACATATAGGCATATATTCAGGCTGTCAAACATTAATACAACACATTAGCAATTTGCACATGACAAAGACTTCATTAGCACAACTTTTTTTCAACTTTTCCTCCACTATAAAAAACTTCAACACTCACTTTATTAAAAAAAAGACTTAAAATAAAATTTACTCTTCTACCTTATTTGTGTGGGTTGCCTCCCACGAAGCACTTGTTTTGGGTCAGATAACTCGACCGTAGTGATGATCACTTGGGTATAAATACACCAAGCCCGTAGCTTCGAGCATTAACGACAGTGTCGTCTCCGGTGCATGTCTTTATTTTCTTTTTCCTGGGGAAATGTCTCACAAAATAATCTTTTGAAGGAAGGTCAAATCTTACATTTCCCTCAAACACATTGATAGGAGCCTTTATGGTCCTAAGAAACAGCCTACCAAGAATTATAGGAGCAATGGGATCTTCAAGCATATCAACAATAACAAGATCAATCATAACAGGGCAATCATTAATTTGAATGAGAACACCGTGCTTAATCCCAACTGCTTGTGTAAAGGTAGAATTGGCCATATTCAATTTAATTTCAGTAGTAGCAAAAGGACCAAGATTGAGACTATCATAAACATACTTAGGGATAGTGGAAACACTAGCACCTAGATCACACAAAGTACTGAACTTATTCAAACAAATCTCAATCTCTATAGTAGGCTCATAGATATCTTCCTGTTTAGCAGGTAGCTTACCATATAGCTTGTTTCTTTCATCATCTAACTCACATACCTTAGCTGCAACATGATCAACAAAAACATTATAGGCTTCATCATTTGTTACCTCGGGTAGTGGGTGTTTCATTGCTATCATCTTGTAAGTGCATCTAGTGCCCCTTAGTGATTTTGGTGTATTGAAGACTTATAGGTTAAGGGACTAATGCGTTTGTGAGTGTACACAGGTCTATAAGTCTATGAGGAGTTTGTTATTTACGATGAATGTCGACCCCTAAAAATGAATGTCTTCAACTGAAGACTTTGGTTTTCTTGAAGACTTTGAAAGTGAAGAAATTGGTGTGACCCTGAAGACTTGATATTCATGCGAGGATTATGAAGCGTGAAGACTTTTGTTTTCGTAGTTTCATTTTCTTCTTCTTGAGTCATAGGAAACACCGTACTGTCAAAGGGGGTCGAGGTAAAACTAAGGAAAAATTTCCAAGTGATGCTCAACTCAAAATCCTACACCTACCCAATCCTTTCGAGTGAAGCCATTGGAAATCTCATACAGTTTAGTCAAGTTCTTCAGTGACAGAGACGAAGTTCTTCTGTTCTCTGAGGAATTTGTTCTGACTGAGGAGTTAGAAATTCGCCAGTGCGGATTGCCTACAAGTGAGGATTATGATAGCCCCGAGGAAATTGATACTCAAATTTCCGACCGTTGCTGTGCTACGTGCCAGCTGTCCCAAAATATTTACCCACCTAACGGTCATATCATTGAAGGGCATTTATGTCTTATCATGTCGGGCTGCTCCCTAGGCTATAAATAGCCGCCCTCTACAACCACTAGCTGGTTGGCTACTCCGAGAGATAGATTGACACTTGTCATTTAGAGCATCCCATCCTCCGAGGACTTTGAGCGAAAATCATCAAGTGAGGAAAAACCCAAAAACCCAAACACCTACAAACCCAAAGTGATTGAGCATCACTGAAGAGATTGTTCCTGTGTGGAACCGACGCTTGTTACCTTTGAGGACTGTGCATCCTCCAGACGGTTAGGCGTCATGGTCTAGAGCATCCAAGAGGAAATTGTGGATTGCCGAGTGACCGAGTATGTGAAGGTTTGGAAGTCACCTGAAGACTTACCACGAGTGGTTGGGCGAGGTCTGTGTGACCTTAGCTCAAGGAGAATACGGTGAGGACTAGGTGTCCTGGACTGTGTGTTCAGGACTGGGTGTCCTCAGGTTTAAATACCTAGCCGCTCCAACCAGACGTACAACTGTCACAGCAGTTGGAACTGGTCTACCAAATCAGTGTCTTCACCGAGCTACTGGTTCTATTTCCTCAACCCTTTCATTTCCTCGCATACTTGCTATGTATTTGATCATTACTGTTTGAAGACTTTGTCTGAAGACTTTCTCAATTTCCTCAGTTCAAATTCTTCAGTCAGTTTGTCTTCAGCCTGCTTATCCTGTGTTTACGCTACTCGTACTCTGTGCTTGTTTTCATTTCATCATGATGACTGTGCTACTGCTCTATTATGCTTGCATCTGAGTACTCATTCCGCTGCTAAGTAGTTCGTCGCTTAGGAATTTCCTCACCTTGAAATTCCTCAGTGACGAATTTGTAAAAATCGCCTATTCACCCCCCCTCTAGTCGATATAACGCACTTTCAATTGGTATCAGAGCAAGGTACTCCCTTATTCTGTGTGATTTTGGTTTAACCACCTGGAGTTTTAGTTATGTCGACTTCAGGCATGATCAAGGTCTCAGCTGGGTGTCCTACCTTCGATGGGACGGACTACCCCTACTGGAAGAACAAGATGCGCATGCATCTTGAGGCAATTGACAACGACCTCTGGTATGTTGTGGAAAAGGGTGTTCCCTCTGTCACTCCTTCCGTAAACGCTGCTGATGTGAAGAGATTCAAGCAACTCGACTCTCAAGCGAAGAATATCATATGTGGCCATCTGAGCAAAGGGCAGTATGGCAGAGTGAGTGCTTTGGAGACAGCTAAGCTTATCTGGGATAGGCTGTCCAAGGTCAACGAAGGAGTCTCAACTCAACGTGACTCTCGAGTTGACGTTCTTCGCAATCTCTTCAACCGCTTCAAAAGACTCGACAACGAAAATGTTCAGCAAACCTTTGATCGCCTCACTGACATTTCAAACGAGCTTCAAGCACTGGGTGCCACTGACATCACCGACCATGAGGTGGTGAAGAAATTGCTGAGGTCACTCGATTCTTCATTCGATACACTGTTACTGATGATTCAAGAACGTGGTGACTACAAGTCACTTGATCCTGCTGATATCCTCGAGAGGCTAAATACTCATGAATTCCAATTAGCTGAGAAGAGAGATCTCTACGGACCGAGCTATGGTAGATCTCGTGCACTGAAAGCCAAGGCAGTCTCTGAATCTGAAGATGAAGATTCTGGTAGCAGCCTTGGTGATCCTGAAGAACTGAGTCAGGAGCTAGCAATGCTCGTGAGGAAATTCCAGAAGTTCTCTAGACGTGGCCGATTTGGAAAATCCTCAAGAGGTGATGACATGAAATCAGATTCCTCAACCCGTGATTACAAGAAGAGAACTTGCCATAAATGCAAGAAACCTGGTCACTACATTACTGATTGTCCTCAGTGGGAGAAGGAATCAAAGAAGAAGAAATACAAGGATGATAGTTCAGATGACTCTAAGAGGAAGAAGAAATCTTCAAAGTCCTCATCGTCAAGATCTTCAAAGTCTTCATCTCACAAGAAGAGCAGCTCCAAGAAAGCTCGGGCATTCATTGGCAAGGAAATGGACTCTGAAGCTGAATCTGAGGAACATGAGGAAGAGGAGGCATCTGAGGAGTCAGACTCTGGTGTGGCGAGCCTAGCCCTCGCTACTGCTTACGTTAGCAAGTCCATCTTCAACACTGAGGAAAATGGCTTCCCCAACACTGCTGATGACGGCAACGATGACTATGCTCCCACCTATTGCTTCATGGCAAAAGGTGCCAAGGTACTCAAATATGCCTCCTCTGAATCAAGTGAGGATGAATCTGATGATAACCTCAAACCCAGCTATTCCAAACTTGCTAATATTGCTGTTAAACAACAAAAGGCTTTGGAAAAGGTTCAAAATATGCTAGACAAAAGCGATGATCTGTTAGGTGAGGAAATGGGTCGAACTCAAACACTGACTGATAATCTTCAGCAACTACAGTCTAAGTTTGACAACCTTCAAGGTCGTCATGAAACTCTCCTAGCCGGTCATGAGAAGCTTTCTTATGAATTTCTTCAAAGAAAGCAAGATCTTGAGAAGCTAAGGGTGAGTCATGAAGATCTTCAGAAGGAAAATGATTCTTTGCTTGCTCAACAGATCAGTTCCGCTCAGGAAGAATTTATTCCACCATGCTTGAAATGCATTGAACGTGAAACTGCTAATTCTTCACCTGAATGTTCAAATGCTTCCATTGCTGCAAATTCTTCAACTATCTCTGTGGTCACAAATTCCTCATCTGAGGATACCACTAGTATCACTGACGAAAATGCAGGGTTGAAGGAATTGTATGTGACAGGCATGTACAAAAGCCTCAAAGGGCATCAGACTCTTTGTGATGTGCTCAAAAAGCAGATCTTGAACAGGAACCCTAGGAAAGAGGGTATTGCCTTTGAGAGGAAACTCAATGCTGATGGAACCTACTGGAAACCGGAGCAGTATCCCAAAACCTCATGGGTTGCTGCAAAGGTACCTCCCGTAGATCCATCCACTTTATCTGGCTTTACTTGTGAATCCTCATATTCATCTGATGAGTCACTTGACTCCAACTATAAACTGTTCAAAAATCAGAATGGTGAGGTATTTGCTAGATATGTTGGATCTAACTGCAGGAATGGTCCCCCTATGAAGAAAATCTGGGTTCCCAAAAAGTGCCTTGAAAGTCTTCAAGTGAATGTCCTCATGACACCACCTGTGAAGAATAAGAACCCCAGATCAAATTCTTCATATGAACCAAAGTCTTCATATGGATCAAAGTCCTCACATGAACATCATCGTGCTAACACTTCTGTTTCGCAGGGAAAGCCTAAGGGCTATGAATATATGCATTATTCTTCAAATCATTATGTTCATAAGTCCTCGAAGAATTTCTCTGCTTATTCATATGCTTACCCTAACCCCTCTTATGTGAAACGAAGTGGTCTGGCGTCTATGCCACCTTTCTCTTATGGAGCTCACAGAATGATGAACTCTTTGCCACCCCTCCAGATGTGGGTGGTGAAGAAAAGGAACTAATCTCTTATGCAGCGTCAGGTCTCCAGACGAACTAAATCGTCTGAAGAATTTGCTGGAGACCTGAAATGCTTGAAAGGACGGAAGCTAATCATGAAGAAATGATTTATTCATTTCTCACGTCCTCACATTGCTATATATACATATGTTGCTTTAATTGATGAAATATGTCTGATGAATTTGATGTCATATTCTTCACTCTGAAGTATATGAGTTTGTAAGATGCACTAATTCATCTGCAGGATGATTTACCCAAAGCTACTGAGTGGGTCCTCGATAGTGGATGTACAAATCACATGACCGGTGACAAGAGCTTACTGATGAACACTCCTTTATCTCCATCACACTTGAAGCATATCACCTACGCTGACAAAGGCAAAAGCAAAGTATTGGGTCTAGGTAGGGTTGAAATCTCAAAGGATCGACACATGGATAAAGTCATGCTTGTCGAGTCCCTCGGATTCAACCTCATGTCTGTCTCAATGCTTTGTGATCTTGATATGGTTGTTGTCTTTGGCAAATATCGTTGCTTAGTGCTCATGGAATCTGACAATTCCAAAGTCTTCGAAGGCTTTAGGAGAGGAGACTTGTATATTGTTGATTTCTCTGCACGACCACAGCCTGCCACTTGTCTACTTGCTAAAGCTTCAGAAGGCTGGCTATGGCATCGACGACTGGGTCATGCTGGCATGAGGAACTTACACACGCTCGTGAAGAAAAAGCACGTCATTGGCATCGAGGGTGTCAAATTCCTCAAAGATCATCTTTGTGGGGCTTGTGAGGCTGGAAAGATGACCAGAGCCAAGCACCCCTCGAAGACTATCATGACTACTTCTCGTCCTTTTGAATTGCTTCATATGGATCTCTTTGGCCCTACTCATTATGCCACACTAACAAATGCAGCATCTCTATATGGCTTTGTCATTGTTGATGACTATTCTCGTTACACATGGGTGCATGTCATTACTTACAAGACTGAAGTGCAGGAAGTCTTCAGACGATTTTCCTCAAGGGCTTCAACGAATTTCGGCGTGAAGATCAAGCATATACGTAGTGACAATGGGACTGAGTTCAAGAATACTGGTCTTGATGACTATCTCGATGAACTTGGTATTACTCATGAGCTATCTGCCCCATACACTCCTCAGCAGAATGGCGTTGTGGAGCGCAAGAACAGGACTCTTGTTGAGATGGCTCGCACCATGCTTGATGAATACAAGACACCTCGTCACTTCTGGCCTAAGGCAATTGATACTGCATGCCACATCATCAACAGGGTATATCTTCACAAATTCTTCAAGAAGACCTCATATGAACTCCTCACTGACAAGAAACCCAATGTGAGTTATTTCAAAGTCTTCGGTGCTAAATGCTGGATTAGAGATCCACATCACAATTCTAAATTTGCACCGAAAGCACATGAAGGTTTTATGCTTGGTTATGGAAAGGACTCGCACACCTACAGGGTCTTCAATGCCTATCACAACAAGGTTGTTGAAACTGTAGATGTGCGGTTCGATGAAACTAACGGCTCGCAAAGAGAGCACCTACCTCCTGTGCTAGATGAAAAGACGCCTGAGGAAACCATCAAGTTCAAAGCTACTGAGGATGTCATTCCTACCGAAGAATCTGCTGAAGAAATCATTCCAGAACATGAAGAACAGCATGCTGGCGCATCTGAAGAAAATGCTGAGCCAAATCAAAGTCGTCAACCTGCTCATCCCCGCGTTGCAAATGAAGTACAGATTGAGAGAATCATCAACGACATCAACGCACCAGGTCCTCTGACTCGCTCAAAAGCTTCACATTTATCTAACTTTTGTGGGCATTTTGCTTTCGTCTCTATCACAGAGCCCACCAAAGTTGATGAGGCATTTCTGGAGCCTGAATGGATTCAAGCAATGCAAGAGGAATTACATCAATTCAAGCTGAACAATGTATTGGAGCTTGTCAAGCGACCGGACCCATGCAAGCACAATATCATCGGTACCAAATGGATCTACCGCAACAAGCAAGATGAAAATGGCCTAGTGGTGAGGAACAAGGCTCGTCTTGTAGCTCAAGGCTACACACAGGTTGAAGGAATTGATTTCGATGAGACTTTTGCACCTGTTGCTAGACTTGAGGCTATTCGCATATTGCTTGCTTATGCTACCCATCATAATATCATCTTATATCAAATGTATGTGAAAAGTGCATTCCTCAATGGTAAGCTTGAGGAAGAAGTATATGTTGCTCAACCCCCAGGTTTTGAAGACCCTAAACATCCTGACAAAGTCTTCAGACTCAATAAGGCCCTCTATGGCCTCAAGCAGGCCCCTCGGGCGTGGTATGATACTCTGAAAAAATTCCTCATGAAGAAAGGCTTCAAACCCGGTTCACTCGACCCCACTCTTTTCACCAAAACCTATGATGATGAATTATTCGTGTGCCAAATATATGTTGATGATATTATCTTTGGCTGTACTAACCAACATTACAGTGACGAATTTGCTTACATGATGAGTGAGGAATATCAAATGTCCATGATGGGAGAATTGAAATTCTTCTTAGGTCTTCAAATTCGTCAACAACGTAATGGCATTTTAATTTCTCAAGAGAAATACCTCAAGGACGTTCTGAGAAAATTCGGTATGCAGGAATGCAGAGGCGTCAAAATCCCTATGCCCACAAATGGCCATCTATGCACTGATGAAAATGGAATAGACTTCGATCAAAAGGTATACCGCTCCATGATTGGTTCTTTATTGTACCTATGTGCATCTAGGCCGGATATTACGCTTAGTGTTTGCATGTGTGCCCGTTTTCAAGCTACACCGAAGGAATCACACCATAAGGCTGTGAAACATATTCTTCGATATCTAGCTCACACTCCAACACTTGGATTATGGTATCCCAAGGGCTCGGTTTTTGATCTCATTGGATATTCTGACTCTAACTATGCCGGTGATCGTGTGGACCGCAAGTCAACTTCAGGCACATGCCATTTCCTCGGACGATCCTTAGTATGTTGGTCCTCGAAGAAGCAGAACTGCGTATCACTCTCTACTGCTGAAGCTGAGTATATTGCTGCTGGTTCTTGCTGTGCTCAATTGCTATGGATGAAGCAAACCCTCAAGGACTACGGCATCAATGTGAATAATGTGCCACTCTACTGCGACAACGAGAGTGCCATCAAAATTGCTCATAACCCAGTTCAGCACTCGAAGACAAAGCACATCGAGATTCGTCATCATTTTCTTCGAGATCATGTGTTGACGGGTGACATCTCTATTGATCCCGTGAAGTCCGAAGAACAGCTAGCGGATATCTTCACAAAGCCCTTGGATGAGAAGAGATTTAGCAAGTTGCGGTGTGAGCTAAATATCTTAGAATCTTCGAATGTCCTTTGAAAAGGACACACATCCTAACACTTATGCAAATTGATGACTTAGATGTGCAACACACGAAGAAACGTTTTTCTTCAATCAATGAAGACTAACCCTCTAAGTGTGAAGAAATTAATGAAGAATTTGATTCTCAGAGCCCTACGACAATTGTACGCGGTGTCTGAAATCATCATTCTTACACGGTGGGTCACGCCACCACAAAAAGTTGAAAATCTTCAAAATTTGTGTTTTTCATCATTGTGCAAATTCTTCAAATTTTCAAATTCTTCAACTTTGCAAAATCTTCACTCTTTCCGTCTATGTTCTTCATTGACTATATATATATATTTGATTTTTCTGTCCTCTACAGCATTCACTTATTGCTAATTCTTCAAGTTGTGTTTCTTCTAAGTGAATGTGATCGGACCCGTTCCCCCTCAATTCTAAACTCAATCCAGTCCGTTCACAAATTCTTCATGTGCATTCTATTTGAAACCCGTTCAAAGTCTTCACTGTGTCCTTGACAGCTGAAGAATTTGCGAACGAAACATTAAAATATTCTTATCTGAATTTTCGGCTTTTGCCGTTCAAACCGTTCCTTATCCCTCGATAAGATTTATCTATTCACGCACAATCTAACACGATCTCCACTTCACAGTTCGTGGGTGACACATGTCGCTAGGATGAGAAGGGTCAGGGGCAAGTTTGTCCATTTTCTTCGGACGAGCGGTTTTTCACCTCTGCTATAAATACCCCTCACCCTCCTCAGAGCTCATTTACCCCGCTCGATCTTACTCCCTCGCTCGAGCTCTCAGACCTAGCGCCGCCGCTACACTCCATCGTCGCCGGTGAGGAAGAGCTTCACTGCCTCGACCTCGTCGCCGTCGTACTCACGTCGGCCGCGGAAATCCTCAGTCCGCCGCCGCCGTAGCTGTTTTCCATCGCCAAGTTAGGGCGTGGAAGATCTGAACGGACGAACATCTCCACTGCCACTCTCAGTTCGTCGTGTTCTTTGTCAAGGGTAAATAAAATTTATTTTTACTGCCCTTGTTGATTCTGATGATTTCCACAAAATCTTCAAAAGGTGATTATTCTTCAACTTTCATGTTCTTAAACACCAACTTGCTTCTGTCCTTGATCAGTTTCTCTAAGCAACGTTTTTCTTCAAGATTCCTCAATTGTGTGGATTTTCAATCTACACAACTCTGGAACCTAAGTCAAAATGCTTAGTGAAATTCCTCAAGACACCCCTGGTCATCTTCCTCAAACTTGATACTTTTGAAAATCTTCTGAGAACGCATATGACCTCTCCAAAACTCTTCGCACCTATATTCTGTTCACAGGTACACATGTCCGCTGCTGAATCTCTAGGTTCTCATCAACTTAACTCATTTGCAGCGTTCCTTGAAGAAAAATTGCACCTCATCAGAAAATTCGATTGTTCAAAACCCTCAAGTGAAGAAAATGGATGATGGTAAAAGACCTCAGAAGGGAGGAAAGAGGCCAGAAACAAATACTGCTTTTGAGATCCCTGATGACATCTATGATGAATATTGTACTCCTGATGAAGCAACTCATGGCAAGGAGAACAAAAACCAGTGCAAAGTGCGCATTCAGAAGATTGAGAGGAGATGGGCAAGAGAATGGAGGGAATATCGCTATGTCACTCCCAAGTACATGAAGAAATTTGCTGTTAACCCTCCAGGTCCAAGACCTCCATTGGCTCCTGGCCAAGAAGCTAATCCCACTAGCATCAGAAGAGGTGAGGAATTTCCTCAGGAGTGGGCTAAGCGTCAAGCCAAGCTGGCCAAAGTGGCTAAAGAGGCAGTAAAGAAATTCAATGAAGATTCGGTTGCTGCCGCCGCTGAGGCCTCTGCTATCAAGCCTAAGAAGGCTATGATGAAGAAATCAGCTGTCAAGACAAGTTCCTCAGCTGCAATGCCCTCACGGCCTGTTCCTCAAGCAAATTCCTCAAAAGCAGCTCAAACTCCCTCGGTTGCAAAATCCTCAGCTGCTCCTGCAAAGTCCTCAGCACTTGTGCATCTTGCCACATGCCAAAGGACTACTGGAATCTCAATTGCTTCAGGAGTCTCTGCAAGTTCTTCAGCTCCACCTCAGTCTTCAACAACTCCGACCTTGCTGAAGAAAAAGGCCACTGCTGGACGAGGCACAAGGCCAAGTCCTCACAAGAAGCAAGTCGCCTTTCAGGTTCCGTCAAGCGAAGACGAAGCTGATGATGAAGAATTAGCTGAGCTCATCAGAGATCGACAACAAAGGGCCGCTAGAGCCAAAGGCAGTGCTGTGCCCCTCATGCTGGATCCAAGGAAGATCCTTGATTTTATTGATCTATGGCACAAGAACCCTAACACACTTTGCCTGAATTAAACCTCACTCCTGGTCAAAGTCACATGTTGACGGCCTTCATAAATGAAGAAAAATGGAAATTTGAAAAGGCCAGGCAGGTGAAGAAGGCTCAGTACAAGAAGGAGCGTTTTCTGAAGAATAATGTTGTGAAAATGTCTCCTGAAGAACTTGTGTCTATGCAGGCTGAGATCAAAGCACTCAGTGATGAATTTCATGCATTCCATGCAGATTGGCTAGGTGCCAAAGTCAGATTCGTCAGAATGGCAAAAGGATTTACTCCAAGTGTTGCAGCTTCATCGCAACCCAAATTTCCTCAGACTGGAACATCTGTTCAGTCTGCTGAAGAAAATGAAAGCGCCAGAGCTGATGAAGAAATTCCAGTCTCTGAAGAAAATGCCAGGGCAACCTCCAATATTGCGCCTGAAGAGCAATCCAGGCCAGTTGAAGCATCTGCTACTGTGCCTGAGGAATCTGAACAAGCCAGGGCAACTGCTTCTGTTGTGCCTGAAGAAATTCAACCAATTTCCTCTGCTCCTCCGGCACCGATGACAAGCATCAACCTTCCTTCTGCATCAGAAGCGAAGAAAACCAAGGGTGCGGAGCGAGCAGCTGTGAAGAAAAGGAAAGCATCTGCATCTTCAGAGTCTTCAGCTCCCAAGAAATTGAAGACTTTGACGAGTTCATCTGAAAACCCAATTGATGCTATTCCAATATCAAGCATGCCATCAAAGGAGATCATTCCCTTTGGTGAGGAATATGAAATTCCAAGTAAATCTGATGAAGAAGATCCTTCTGCTGCTTCGACAGAGCAGATGGATGAAGAAATTGAAGTGGATACTTTCTCTTCAACCCCACTGGTATCATCGCCCATGCCTCAGTTCACAGCTGAAGAGGAAGGCGTCGAAGGGACTGAAGAAGATGAGGATGTGGATATTGGGTCTACAACACCTATTCTGAATGATGACTTTTGGGAAAGTCATCACCCCAATTCACCTCTGACAACACCTCTACATCATGTTCCTCAGTCTCCTGTGCAAACTGAAGAAATTCATACGGGCTCTGATGAACGTCAAGCTTCACTTCACTCTATACCTGAAGAAGTTCCAGCCACTAGCGCTGATGTACATATGTCTGAAGAAATGAAGGCCAAGGCTGCTGCTGAAATTCCTCAGCCAGTGGCTCCAGTGGCTATACCTCAAGAGGCTGTGAAGACTTCAACTATAAATCTTCAGCCCAAGCCACAGAACCCTCACTCCAAGAAGCAGAAGTTTAATGCTGAGGATTTCTTCAACGAGCACATATTCTTCACTGACTACAATCCCTATGACTCTGCTCGTCTTCGTCGCAAGTGTTTCTGGACTGCAAGCCAGATGAACTTCTACTCCTCATTGTTGGTTGATAAGGATAAGATCTTTGAACATGAGCAAACTCCTCATGTAGATATGGAATCGCTACCCTGCTTCACCCCAGTCCTCAGTGTTCTTCATGACGCTGGGTTACTCAATTTCTGCACCGACATCTGCGATTGGAATGAAGAACTCATTCTTCAATTCTTCGCCACGCTGCACATCACTGGAAATGTTGATCATGTCAATTCATGGGTATTGGACTGGATGACCGATAATACTCATTTCAAAGCACCGGCCTCTGAATTGCTTCATGCCGTCCCAGTCAGTCTTCCCACTGAAGGTGCTAGGCTTCTCTATGTTGAACCTGAATTGTCTGATCATCTGATGCAAGTGCTGATGAAGCCTTTGAAGCTAGGCCAAGCTCCAAGGACCAAATTCCTCGTCAAGGAATTGCTCTATGTGCCAAGGACAGTCTATCGCATATTGACCAAAACCCTCAGTCCAATCAAAGGCCACAACTCTGATGATGAAGAAGTTGTTGGCATTATGAAGAATCTGCTGTTCAATATCATTCACGGTATTCCTATCAACTAGCATAATTTCTTCATGAGGACTTTGGCCAATGCTGCTCTGTCGCCTTTTGAGTTGAAGCCTTATGCTCCCTGGATCATGAGATTCATCAGATCAAGGTCTTCAATTCATTATAAGGCTGACTTTCAAAATCATTTCAGCTATTTGCCCCCTATTGAAGTCCTCAAACGGACTATTTCCTCAGCTGACGAGAAGGGCAAGGCTGCTGTTATTGATGAAGGTACTCGTCCATTGGATGGACAGTTTCGCAAAGCTACTTCCTATTCCACCAATGATGACTCTGCAACTCAAGATTCTGCCGCCAAAGCTTCAGAACATCATCCTCAAGCCACAGCTCCGCGTGTGATTACTGATCGTGAACTTCTCCTTAGTCTTCATCAGAAAGTTGATCGAAATCACAAGTGGGTCAAGCGTCAGTTTGGTGCAATTCTTCAGAACATGACAGTCACTAAAAATACTGTGAAGAAGAATCACTACTACTTGCATGAAGTCTTTGACCGCACTTGGGCGATTCTATCTAATCTTCATAGTACTGAAGAACTCAAGGAGATGGGCTTCCAACAGTACTTTGACTGGTCCCAGCCACCTTCGAAGAAATTCAAGAAAGTCAAAGTTCCTCAGCTTGTTGCCAGTTCATATTCTTCATCGCGCGAGACGGATGAAGCTGAAGACTTGAACGACACTGCGGCAGGCCCTACCTCAACAGTCGACCCCAACAATGCTGGCGCTCCTCCATCGACATGATGATGATATTCTTCAGGGGCGTTAGTCCTCATTTTTCGTCCCTTTTGGTCATTCGATGACAAAGGGGGAGAAATTTGAGTTTAGTCTTCAAGCGGGTCTTATATATGGGCTATATTTCTGTTAAGTTTCAACTCTTGCTCTTCTGAGGTGTTTGCTCTGATGAGTTGTAAACTTAAGTCCTATGGTGGTCTGATACTTTTGAACTGCTTTCTGCATGCTTATTTCCTCAAGTACCTTAATGCACGCATGCTGAATTCCGTCAGACACCATATTTCATCATGCATTTCAAATTCTTCATATCATATGATAAATGCGTGTATGAATTTCAAGATATAGGAGGAGATCTCCATGATATTACTCAACAATGTGCATTTGCTATTTCAAAGCAAATTCTTCAAATATGCACATCTTCAGGGGGAGTTCCTTTATATCTTGCAATCAAATTCCTCAATATTAGTATTTACACTTCATATGTTTATCCCCGTTGAAAACTTAACCTATATTGTCATCAATCACCAAAAAGGGGGAGATTGTAAGTGCATCTAGTGCCCCTTAGTGATTTTGGTGTATTGAAGACTTATAGGTTAAGGGTCTAATGTGTTTGTGAGTGTACACAGGTCTATAAGTCTATGAGGAGTTTGTTATTTACGATGAATGTCGACCCCTAAAAATGAATGTCTTCAACTGAAGACTTTGGTTTTCTTGAAGACTTTGAAAGTGAAGAAATTGGTGTGACCCTGAAGACTTGATATTCATGCGAGGATTATGAAGCGTGAAGACTTTTGTTTTCGTAGTTTCATTTTCTTCTTCTTGAGTCATAGGAAACACCGTACTGTCAAAGGGGGTCGAGGTAAAACTAAGGAAAAATTTCCAAGTGATGCTCAACTCAAAATCCTACACCTACCCAATCCTTTCGAGTGAAGCCATTGGAAATCTCATACAGTTTAGTCAAGTTCTTCAGTGACAGAGACGAAGTTCTTCTGTTCTCTGAGGAATTTGTTCTGACTGAGGAGTTAGAAATTCGCCAGTGCGGATTGCCTACAAGTGAGGATTATGATAGCCCCGAGGAATTTGATACTCAAATTTCCGACCGTTGCTGTGCTACGTGCCAGCTGTCCCAAAATATTTACCCACCTAACGGTCATATCATTGAAGGGCATTTATGTCTTATCATGTCGGGCTGCTCCCTAGGCTATAAATAGCCGCCCTCTACAACCACTAGCTGGTTGGCTACTCTGAGAGATAGATTGACACTTGTCATTTAGAGCATCCCATCCTCCGAGGACTTTGAGCGAAAATCATCAAGTGAGGAAAAACCCAAAAACCCAAACACCTACAAACCCAAAGTGATTGAGCATCACTGAAGAGATTGTTCCTGTGTGGAACCGACGCTTGTTACCTTTGAGGACTGTGCATCCTCCAGACGGTTAGGCGTCATGGTCTAGAGCATCCAAGAGGAAATTGTGGATTGCCGAGTGACCGAGTATGTGAAGGTTTGGAAGTCACCTGAAGACTTACCACGAGTGGTTGGGCGAGGTCTGTGTGACCTTAGCTCAAGGAGAATACGGTGAGGACTAGGTGTCCTGGACTGTGTGTTCAGGACTGGGTGTCCGGGACTGTGTGTCCTCAGGTTTAAATACCTAGCCGCTCCAACCAGACGTACAACTGTCACAGCAGTTGGAACTGGTCTACCAAATCAGTGTCTTCACCGAGCTACTGGTTCTATTTCCTCAACCCTTTCATTTCCTCGCATACTTTCTATGTATTTGATCATTACTGTTTGAAGACTTTGTCTGAAGACTTTCTCAATTTCCTCAGTTCAAATTCTTCAGTCAGTTTGTCTTCAGCCTGCTTATCTTGTGTTTACGCTACTCGTACTCTGTGCTTGTTTTCATTTCATCATGATGACTGTGCTACTGCTCTGTTATGCTTGCATCTGAGTACTCATTCCGCTGCTAAGTAGTTCGTCTCTTAGGAATTTCCTCACCTTGAAATTCCTCAGTGACGAATTTGTAAAAATCGCCTATTCACCCCCCCTCTAGTCGATATAACGCACTTTCACATCTTCACGAAGTCTGCAACTGTATATGTATACTCTAGAACATGGCTCTTATCAAGCTCTTCTGCATTTTCTTTGCTACTTCTCATCATCTTAACATCTTCAACCGGGTTAGGTTTTGGTTTACCTGCAAACTTGGCTAGAATCAAAGTTTGACTCCCTACAATTTTAGAAACTTGTGCCTCCATGCTCTTGGTTCTTCCATCTAGAGCCTGCACATCATTAGTGAGTCTAGCAATCTTACCGTTCAATTGACCAACTATGTTATCAAGATTCTTCAAAATATTTTCAAAAGATTCATTTTGCTCACTTTGACTAGCAATAAAAAAATCAGTGTTTTCTCCAAAGTATTTCTATTACCATTGCTTGTTCCATTAAAATTGTTAGGTGCTCCATTATTATTAGGATAAGGTAATCTGGGAGCATACCCATTATTTTTATAGTTTGGATTATAACTATTATGAGCAATGAAACTAACATCATTAACATCTTCTTCGATAATAGCATTTACGTTTACCTCTTCTTTACCTTTTATCATAGAGATGAGTTCATCAAGTTTAGCGGTCAACTCCATATTCTTTTCCTCAATTGCATTAACTCTCTTGCTGGTTGACCTCTCAACATGCCATTGGGAATGGTTCTCTTGCATATGATGTAGCAACTTTTTAGCTTCAGCGATGTGCTTTCCCATAATAGTTCCTCCTGCAGCAGTGTCAAGCATAGTTTTCGACATAGGAGTTAAGGCATTATAAAACATATGAAGAATTAACCATTCGTCCATTCCATGATTAGAACAATTCCTTCTAGCTCACAATCATCCTGCTTAAAACTTGTTATCTGCGAACGCAGTTGCATAATCTTTGTAGGTGGGCAAAACTTAGATAAAAATTTCCTGCAGCACTTAGTCCATGAAGTTATATTACCTCTACGCAAAGCTAGAAGCCATTCTTTATCTTTTTCTCTCAAAGAGATAGGAAATAGACGCAACTTCAAAGCGTCAGGGTCATAATCTTTTATGCGTGTCATGTTACACAATTCAGAAAAAATATGCAAATGCATACCGGCATCCTCAGAAGCAGAGCCTCCAAATTCGTCCTGTTGAACCATAGAGACTAGGTTCAGTTTAATCTCCATTGGAAATATGCTCTAGAAGCAATAATATTGTATTATTATATTTCTATGTTCATAATTAAGAGTTTATATTCTATGCTATAACTCCTCTGACCTGGAATATGGGATTCAGTTGAAAACTCATATGTACAGGTAGAATAATAAAAGGTAAAATAAGATTCCTAGTCTCGCCTCTAAGACTGGCTCAAGTGTTGTTGGTGATCACACTTTCCGGAACTTAGGATATCATTAAGTGTAACGATAGTCCTAAAACAACATTGAGAGTATGACGTTAAAAGAATGATCATATTGAATCGACCCAAACTTGTTTGTTATACTTTGCGATGATATCGTCACAAGTCATTTGTTATAACACGGAGTGTTAACGTGTGATCTAGTTCCTTAGAACAAGAGAGTATCGTAGTCACTTCTTACTGTATGATGAGCTTTGGGGTTGCTCAAATGTCATCTGTAACATGGTGATCATAACGACAACTTACAGGTTCATCGAAAAGTTTGACAAGGGACTCGATAGCTCGAGAGTGGAATTTTCTTCTCCGACGATGGAGAGATATTCTTGGGGCCCTCTCAGTGTGACGGCATCCATCATCGTCTGGCCAAGCTGTTGGGGCCGGATTTTTGGAACATATTATTCCAGAAATTAACCCCTCGTGTCATCACCAGCCCAGGATTACTGTTACTGGTGGACACGTCCTTGTTACAAATTACCAAGCTATTACAAGAATTGGATACAAGACCGTAAAGGTCTAATGATACAACAATCATTTCTAGTGAAGGTTGACGGAAGTGACTCATGGTTCTCCAATGCCGATGGGGCTCAATTGGAAGGTAATGAATGTCTCAGGTAGTCTATCCAGCCCAAGAGACATTCAGAAAGAAAGAGAAATGTCAATCGGGTGTCTAAAAGCGACGCCACGAGAGGTCTTGAAAATAAAAGAATATCTCAGGTAGTCTAGCCAGCCCAAGAGATATTCTGAAAGTAAAAGAAAACCGAGTGCACGGGTAGTCTAGCCAGCCCAAGAGACACTCAGGAAAAATCATATAAGAGAAACGGGTTAGTCCATAATGTCAATAATATCCATATCATCAATAATGATATTCATGACCTCATCAGTAGTGGCAATAATTATCCTGCAATAATAGTCATGCTCAATTTTAATTATTTCCTCCAAAGACTGACACTAAGACCGACACTTGACCAACCCAGACTGTAGTCCTTAACCGCGGACACGGCTATTCGAATAGGTATAACTCTGTAGAGAGTGTACTCTTTACCCACGTGCATGGGATTCCTTAAGTCAGCACCGTGGCACTGGATAATTCCCACTACGGTCTTTGGGTTGAAAACACATCTGACCATCACACACCAGATTAACTTTCCTGATGCCAGGAATCACCCAAAGCATCATTCAAGAAAAACTCTAAGGCGGGGAGACTACAACCTCGAATAGCATGGGATCATAATCTCATATATAACATGCGCAAAGATCAGGGGCGCTACCCCTCTCGGCTTCAACCGAATACACCCATGCCCCCTAACCAGGTGACATGCCTACTAGAGGCCTCTGGTATCTTTCACCATGGCCTCTCTGTACGCGTTTGTAGGAAAGGGGTTAACAACTTACTAAACCATACTCTACCTGCGGCAGGGACATGTGGTAGCACGAATCAAGTTTGGGGGTTGCCGGAACAAGACTCGATCTACGGTCGACTCAGGAGGCTTATGTATTTCCTGAAGTGGTTAGCACAATAAAGTGTTCTTTCAACAGGAACACCAAAATAGGGCCACAACCCTTGCATGTCCCAACATGCGTAGCCAACAAGGCATGATCATGCTCCGACGTGATCACCCTTCTGCCGGTAACGGTATTTCTCTTATACCTGCTCCTGTAAGTTATTCATGACAAGCACAGGTTGCATGGTACGAGGGAACATGCCAACACTACATGCATGCAAATTTTATCTAAATCCAACATATGCATGATTCAATTATTCTCGCAAACATTTAACCATGCAATCACCATATCGAGTGTTCAAGATACTTGCCTTCAGTATGCAGAAAGATGTGGTTCACTCCAAAACTTAGAATGTTTTATCTTCCCTCCATTTTCCTAATTTCAGAAATATAGCAATAATCACATAAAGCCAAAACAGTGCCAAAAATTTGTTTGGAAAATTTTGAAATAAATATTAATATAAACTAGATGAAAATGAGGAATATCAGAAAAAGAATCAAATTATTTGGCGTCCATATGATTTTCCTATGGAATTTCTAAGCTGGAATAAATAAAGAAATGAACCTTTTTAATAGTTCCATCAGAGACAAGGCTTGGGAAAAATGTTCACCCAAGCTGGATTAATAGAGCATGATTTAAGGAGTAGGTAGAAATTTGAATCATCAAATTTGGATTTGAAATGAGTTCTGTGGAATTATTTGAGATCTGCTGGAAAAGAAAGTAGGAAAGAGCAAAGATGTACTCTGAGCATCGTTTAGCGTCTGGTGATACTGGGCCGAGCCCAGCCGTTCGGCTGTGCTTGAGGCGATCGATGTCGAAGGCGTATTAACGGAATACGTCTTCACTTATGGCCAACTCGGCGTGGTCTCGGTCGCTGACAGTGGGCCCGCCTGGCACACTGGTCAGGTTTGACTGGTCACCCGCGCGCGTCATTTCTCCTGGCCGAACAGAGGTGGCGCTCCGGTGAGGCTCGCCGACAAACGGCAGCTCCATTCGGAAAACCAAGACCACCCACGAGCTCAGGAGGTCGAGGCAATCCTGTGGGTACCCCCCTTGGTCGCCATGGTGGACGGAATCGCCGGCGGCGAGCTCACCCGAAATGCTCCAGTGGAAGCAAGTTGAGCGATTCGCCCACGGGCCTTCTCCAGTGTAATTAAAGGTGGGGATCGTTCCGCGAGTGCTCCAAGGGTCCATTGGTGAAGAAATTGGGAGGGGGGAAGCTCTGGAGAGGTGGGAATCGTCGGGGAAGTGGCGGTGGCCGTAGCTGCCGGAGAGGAAGAAGATGGCTTCTCCCGGCCGTTTGGCTGCCCGGGGTGGCTTTCAGAGGATGGACGAGTTGTGGTGATGTGCTGAAGGAGCCTGGGTGGTTTTTATAGCGAGGTAAAGGTCGGTTTGTGGGTTCCAGAAGGTGGCCGAGGTGGCGGCAGCCATTGATGGCAAGTACGGTCGGTGGCGAGGTTGGTGGTGGACGGTACGGACAGCGGTGTCCCGCAGTGATGCCAGGGTGTGCTGGCTAGTTTGGAGACGTGCCATGCGCCTTAGGCGGTGCCGTCCGTGAGCAGACTCTGGTGGCGGCCATTGATGGCAAACAAGGGCAATGGCGAGTTTTGCGAGGCTGGTAGAGGGTCGGCGGGGAGTTGGTGAGCTGCGGACAAGCTCGGACGTTGTCCTTCAAGAGAGAGGGGCCCAGGAAGAGACGTGGCGAGGGGGGACTCGTCGGGCGGCGCTTCTGGTGGCAGTGGTCTACGTTGGCCAACACTAGCGGCCAAGTAAGGGTGTCGGCGAGGCTCAGTGGTGATGTGGTGATCCAGGGAAGGGATTAGGACGAGCGAGGGAGGCTGCAGGAGAGCGGCAGCAGCTCGATGCCAGTGGCTGCAATACATGCGCTCTGGCCGCGCTCCGGGCACGCGCACCACCTTCTCGACCAAATGGCAGTGTGGGTTACAGTGATCCAATGGAGTAGGGTTTTGGCAGGGCAGCTATTCTTGGTCTGATAGAGATGATGGACATGCTGGTTTAGTCAAAGGATCAAGTCCTCAATATAGTTAAAAAGAGGCAAACTTTCTGTCATGCACACAAGGTGCTTGAAAGAATGCTAGGGCCATCTAGAAGGTTTTTTTGGATGTGCAATTTGACAAGATGATGTCTCCCTGGTTGAAAAAGATGGTGGTGGAGTTGGTTTGACAAAAAGAGAAACTTGATGGTGTAAGTTTTATAAGAATTCAGTTCTGGAACAAAATTTGAGGAGACCATTTGGTGAACTTAAAAGATGCAAATGGAGCTAACCTTCTATACTTAAGGGTTTGGTTGGAAGTACTATAAGATGGAATAATTTCAGAATTATTGGAGCAAGGAAAATTGGGGTTGTAGTTCCAAGTGAAGAATGGGACAGAATTAAAAAGAGGATGTTTTGCTCAAAATTTTCAAAAGACCAAGTTGGGTTTTAGCTGAAAAGTGATCCATAGGCATCACATGACTCCTCATAAGTTTTGTGGAAAGATTAAAGAATTATTTAAAAAGGTTGCAGTGCAACAGAAGTAATTTAAGAATTGAAAATACTATCAAATGATTATCTTGGGCAAAATTTTATTATGAAAATAATTCCTACTATTATAATAATATAAATGAGGTGACATAAAAAAACTACCAGAGCCCACAATATTTTTACAAAAATTTCCTATATGGAGGGAAGTGTTTTGGAAATCAGAGAACAGAAAAATACTCTGGAGTAATAAAAGGTCTATTATAATTCAAAATTTTATTTTTGGCCAAGTTTTATTTAATAAAATGTAGTTAAATTTTTGGGGTGTTACAAACTCTACCCCCCCTTAAGAAAATCTCGTCCTCGAGATTTGTTAAGGGCGAAGGAACTAAATGTATATCACAACAAACAATCATATGCAGAATGCAAGCATAGCAACGCACTTATGACATACGCCCTAAAATACAATACAAAGGTTGCATTATGCAAACTAGCACTAGATACTACAACAAACATAATCGTGGTCGTCTACGGCATGAAGGTAGGATCTAAAGGGCAACAGGGTTACAGGGGACTCGCTGACTACTCTAGTGGACTCAGTCCACTTCGTTGACATCTAGCCGGGCATGTCGTGTGGATGTCGAGGCTTCTCCGTGCGCTTCCGTGTCGAAGTTGGCCGGGGTAGGATGGGGAGCTACAGGGCTGGGGTAGCGGTGGTGTCCTTCGCAGGGTGTCGAGGTCATCGTCGCGTTGGAGTGGGTCTCCACGAGACGATGAAGTTCGTCCGGGGAGATGAGTGCATCGCCTGGGTGGACAACAGGGGCAGAACTCGAGGGTTCGATGGGTCTCCCAAACAGTACTATTGGGGTGCTGGTTGCGGGTGCAGCTTCACTTCTCATCGGGGTCAGGAGAGCAAGCGTCCTGTGGGTCGCAATCAGATCAAGGGTGACCTGATCGAATAGTGCCTCTTGCGCTCTCAGGTAGCGCACCAGGTGCACTAAGGCAGGATCCGTCTCATGGTCTCCGTTGGCGACTTGAGTCAGGCTACCATAGGCTTCACGACTAGGGTAGTAGTAGAAGGGTCGGATGTTAACCCTCGGCGATAGGTGCCGGAGTTGAACTACAGCTTCTCGGGCTGCAAGTTGGATGGCTTGTGGCCCGTCGGAGGTTGTCCTCCCGGTGAACCGGTAAGGGCGCTCCGATGTGATGCCTCTCCCGTAGATGTGCACCATGGCCCAGAAGTGATGGATGGCATCACTCATGTACTCCTGGTACACAACATACTCAGGCGGCTCTTCTATGCCAAAAGCACGACGAGTGGGATTGGCGAGGATGACTACAAAGTCTCCAAGCTTGGCTGCGGTGGTCTCGGTGCGAACAAAGGGGCCAGGCATCTGGGTGATTGGATATCGAACTGAGAGTGAGGCTGTGATGTGCTGGGTTGGGGCAAGGCTTCCTTTATAAGTTAGCAGAGTCTTCCATCGCACGCTTGTGGGTGGAACAACTCAGGTGTCGGCCACAGGCACACGGCCTATGGGCAGGGCTGATAGGTTGGGCACCAACTGTCAAAAGATGTCGGCTAGCCACTGTGTAGGCTTATCGTATGAGATAGGCTTAGCTATGGACAGGAAAAGATGTGGATGGTGTGGAAACCTATGGATAGTGACCAGGCTAAGATAGGATTAGCCAATGGTCATCCTAGCTCTGATACCAATGCTGTCGGGGCCGGATTTCCGGAACATAATATTCCAGAAATTAACCCCTCATGTCATCACCAGCCCAGGATTACTGTTACTAGTGGACACGTCCTTGTTACAGATTACCAAGCTATTACAAGAATTGGATACAAGACCATAAAGGTCTAATGATACAACAATGATTTCTAGTGAAGGTTGACGGAAGCGACTCGCGGTTCTCCAATGCCGATGGGGCTCCATTCCCGCAGGAACAGCTGACCTGGATAATTCCTATCTCATGTGGCTGCTATCTTAGGCTCCGCATGGACGTCGTGGTATTACTCCTCGTTGAAAACCTAACTTGGCCAAGTAAATAGCTAGGGACAAGCCAGTGAGTACGTTTGAATGTACTCGCAAACATTATGAACAAAAGATATACCGAATGCATATGCTCATGTTGGATTAAACTATATGCATAAGTTGACAGAAATTAAATTAAGGCATGATAAACATTAGCATGGATTATATGAGATGCACATGTTAATTGACATCTTAAATATGGCATGGTAATACTAATATGATGTGGAAATTAAGCATAGCATGTTAGTAATAATCAAGCATAATAAATTGGAAGGTAATGAATGTCTCAGGTAGTCTAGCCAGCCCAAGAGACATTCAGAAAGAAAGAGAAATGCCAATCGGGTGTCTAAAAGTGATGCCACGAGAGGTCTTGAAAATAAAAGAATATCTCAGGTAGTCCAGCCAGCCCAAGAGATATTCTGAAAGTGAAAGAAAACCGAGTGCACGGGTAGTCTAGCCATCCCAAGTGGCACTCCGTAAAAATCATATAAGAGAAACGGGTTAGTCCATAATGTCAATAATATCCATATCATCAATAATGATATTCATGACCTCATTAGTAGTGGAAATAATTATCCTGCAATAATAGTCATGCTCAATTTTATTTATTTCCTCCAAAGACCGACACTAAGATCTACACTTGACCAACCCAGACTGTAGTCCTTAACCGCGGACACGGCTATTCGAATAGGTATAACTCTGCAGAGAGTGTACTCTTTACCCACATGCATTGTTTTCCTTTAGTCAGCACCGTGGCACTGGCAAATTCCCACTACGGTCTTTGGGTTGAAAACACACCTGACCATCACACACAAGATTAACTTTCCTGATGGCAGGTATCACCCAAAGCATCATTCAAGAAAAACATTAAGGCGGGGAGACTACAATCTCGAATAGCATGGGATCGCAATCTCATATATAACGTGCGCAAAGATCAGGGATGCTACCCCTCTCGGCTTCAACCGAATACACCCATGCCCCTGACCAAGTGACATGCCTACCAGAGGCCTCTGGTATCTTTCACCATGGCCTCTCTGTACGGTGTGTGCAGGAAAGGGGTTAACAACTTACTAAACCATACCCTACCTGTGGCAGGGACATGTGGTAGCACGGATCAAGTTTGGGGGTTACCGGAACAAGACTCGATCTACAGTCGACTCAGGAGGATTATGTATTTCCTGCAGTGGTTAGCACAATAAAGTGTTCTTTCAACAGTAACACCAAAACAGGGCCACAACCCTTGCATGTCCCAACATGCATAACCAACAAGGAATGATCACGCTCCGACGTGATCACCCTTCTGCCGGTAACGATATTTCTCTTATACCTGCTCCTCCAAGTTAGTCATGACAAGCACATGTTGCATGGTACGAGGGAACATGCCAACACTACATGCATGCAAATTTTATCTAAATCCAACATATGCATGATTCAATTATTCTAGCAAACATTGAACCATCCAATCACCATATCAAGTGTTCAAGATGCTTGCCTTGACTATGCAGAAAGATGGGGTGCACTCCAAAACTTTGAAAGTTTTATCTTCCCTCCATTTTCCTAATTTCAGAAATATAGCAATAATCACATAAAGCCAAAACAGAGCCAAAAAGTTGTTTGGAAAATTTTGAAATAAATTTTAAAATAAACTAGATGAAAATGAGGAATATCAGAAAAAGAATCAAATTATTTGGAGTCCATATGATTTTCCTATGGAATTTCTAAGCTGGAATAAATAAAGAAACGGACCTTTTTAATAGTTCCATCAGAGACAATGCTTGGGAAAAATATTCACCCAAGCTGGATTAATAGAGCAAGATTTAAGGAGTAGGTAGAAATTTGAATCATCAAATTTGGATTTGAAATGAGTTCTGTGGAATTATTTGAGATCTGCTAGAAAAGAAAGTAGGAAAGAGCAAAGATGTACTCTGAGCGTCGTTTAGCGTCAAGCGATACTGGGCCGAGCCCAGCCGTTCGGCTATGCTGGAGGCGATCAACGTTGAAGGCATATTAACGGAATACGTCTTCACTTATGGCCAGCTTGGCGTGGTCTCGGTCACTGACAGTGGGCCCGCCTGGCCCACTGGTCAGGTTTGACCGGTCGCCCGCGCGCATCGTTTCTACTGGCCGAACAGAGGCGGTGCTCTGGCGAGGCTCGCCGGCGAACGGCGGCTCCATTCGGATAACTGAGACCACCCACGAGCTCAGGAGGTCGAGGCGATCCTGTGGGTACCCTCCTTGGTCGCTGGGGTGGACGGAATCGCCGGTAGCAAGCTCACCCGAAAAGCACCGGTGGAAGCAAGTTGGGCGATCCGCCCACGGGCCATCTCCGGTGTAATTGAAGGTGGGGATCGATCCGCGAGCGCTCCAGGGGTCCATTGGTGAAGAAATTGGGAGGGGGAAAGCTCTGGAGAGGTGGGAATCGTCGGGGAAGTGGCAGTGGCCGTAGCTGCCGGAGAGGAAGAAGACGGCTTCTCCCGGCCGTTTGGCTGCCCGGGGTGGCTTTCAGAGCGTGGAGGAGTGGTGGTGATGAGCTGAAGGAGCCTGGGTGGTTTATATAGCGAGGGAAAGGTCGGTTTGTGGGTTCCAGAAGGTGGCCGAGGTGGCGGCAGCCATTGATGGCAAGTACGGTCGATGGCGAGGTTGGTGGTGGACGGTGCAGACGGCGGCGTCCCGCAGTGAAGCCAGGGTGTGCTGGCTAGCTTGGAGACGTGCCATGCTCCTTGGGCGGTGCCGTCTGCGAGCAGACTCCGGCAGCGGCAATTGATGGCAGACAAGGGCGGTGGCGAGGTCAGCGAGGCTGGTAGAGGGTCGGCTGGGAGTTGGTGAGCTGCGGACAAGCTCGAACGTTGGCCTTTAAGAGAGAGGGGCCCGGGAAGAGACGTGGCGAGGGTGGACTCGTTGGGCGGTTCTTCTGGTGGTGGTGGTGCTCGGCGGTGGCCGGCACTAGCGGCCAAGTGAGGGTGTCGGCGAGGCTTAGTGGTGACGCGGTGATCCAGGGAAGGGATTATGATGAGCGAGGGAGGCTGCAGGAGAGCGGCAGCAGCTCGATGCCAGTGGCTGCAAAACACGCGCTCTGGCCACGCTCTGGGCACGCGCACCACCTGCTCGACCAAAGGCCAGTGTGGGTTACAGTGATCCAATGGAGTTGGGTTTTGATAGGGTAGCTATTCTTGGTCTGATAGAGATGATGGACATGCTGGTTTAGTCGGAGGATCAAGTCCTCAATGTAGTTAGAAAGAGGCAAACTTTCTGTCATGCACACAAGGTGCTTGACAGAATGCTAGGGCCATCTAGAAGGTTGTTTTGGATGTGCAATTTGACAGGATGATGTCGCCCTGGTTGATAAAGATGGTGTTGGAGTTGGTTTGACAAAAAGAGAAACTTGATAGTGCAAGTTTTATAAGAATTCTGTTCTGGACAAGAATTTGAGGAGAACATTTGGTGAACTTAAAAGATGCAAATGGAGCTGACCTTCTATAATTAAGGGTTTGGTTGGAAGGACTATAAGATGGAATAATTTCAGAATTATTGGAGCAAGGAAAATTGGGGTTGTAGTTGTAACTGAAGAATGGAACAGAATTGAAAAGAGGATGTTTTGCTCAAAATTTTCAAAAGACCAAGTTGGGTTTTTGCAGAAAAGTGATCCATAGGCATCACATGACTCCTCATAATTTTTGTGGAAAGATTAAAGAATTATCTAAAAACATTGTAGTGTGAGAGAAGTAATTTAAGAATTGAAAATACTATCAAATGATTATCTTGGGAAATTTTTTATTATGAAAATAATTCCTACTATTATAAAAATATAAATGAGGTGACTTAAGAAAACTACCATAGCCCACAATATTTTTACAAAAAATTACTATATGGAGGGAAGAGTTTTGGAAATCAGAGAACAGAAAAATACTCTGAAGTAATAAAAGGTCTAATATAATTCAAAATTTTATTTCTGACCAAGTTTTATTTAATAAAAATGTAGTTAAATTTTTCGGGTGTTACACAGACAGAGGTGACTACGTCACGGCGATGCCAAAACATGTCAACGAGAAAGAAGAATAAAATCGGCAACGAGGAGACCAGTATAGTGAGCATGTGTATGACTCAAGAGGATACCGATACATCTCACCTTGGGTTTTGTAAAGTATCGAGAAGCAAAGGGAACATCACATGATAACCAAAGGTTTACTCGAATGCCATTCGTGTATTCATAGGGATCGATATGGACGTCCACGGTTCCGCTATCGGTCACTGAACGAAGGGGTTTCATTTATGTCTATGTTTTACCGAACCTTCAGGGTCACAAGCTTAAATTAATCAAGATTTGCTGAGTGTTAGTACAATGGGAATAATGAGAATATATTTGTGGAATTGTTTCATTAATATTTGGAATAGTTTTGAGAGGAACCAGAAGCGTTCCGGGGTCACCGGAAGGGTTTCGGAGTTTATCGGGCAATACCGGGTATTTTTGATAAATAATATATAGGTGGAAAATTTTTTTGGTGATGTTCAATTAATAATAAAAGTCTCTAGTAATTGTTAGGAGGCTTTTATATTTATTTTAATATCAACGGGCCTTAAAAGGCCAAGTGGTGGAAGGAGAATTGGGCCACATAGGCCCAATAGGGGCTGGCGCCCCCTTTCCCACTAGGAGAGGCCGAATTGGACTAGCGGAGGGAGTCCTCCCTCCCCATAGGGCTGGCGCAAGCGGAGGAGGACTCCTCCCCTTGTGTGGCGCCCCCTCCTCCCCTCTCAACCTATATATACTAGAGGCTTTTTGCACCTTTTGAACATACAAGTTTTAGAGCCTGCTCTAGTTCTCTAGTTCTAGTTCTAGTTGGTCCTAGTTGATCAATTAGAGCTAGACCTAGATCCTCTACTCCTCATATTTAGAAGCCTAGTGTGGTTCTAATCTCCTCCCTCTAATTCTACAGAGATGATTACCTCTGGACGGCGAAGTGCTGCCGGATCGTGAAGACCGTACGCTTGCAACTCGTAGAGAGGTCGTCCTTTCGGTCTTTCGTTCAAGGGACAGTTTGTGGGTGGTTCACGGGATCGTTCATCTATGGTTTGGGAGACTCCAAGTATGATCTACACCGACTCGTCTACTTCCGCTGGTACTCGGAGTCGGTAACGATCATATCCAAACCGTTAATGTATCTTCATATTGTTCCTGGGTGATCGTAGGGCGATCTTTTTTGCTTTCTACTACGTTTCCCAACAGTGGCATCATGAGTGGTTCCATGAGTAGGTGCAGGTTTTGATCTAGATCACATGTGGATGTGAGGGTTTGATGTTCTTGCTATGCTTCCCACGAGTGTTGCTTCCGTTCAGTTCATTGATGGCATGATGAAGTTTTCTACAGAGTTCTGACAATCGATCGGCTCTGGCTATCGACGATCTGCTAACAGTTCTTTGGGCTTGATCATAGTCAAGAATAGTGAACTGTCACAAACACAAGAGGGCAATGAAGATGTTTGATCTTCTAGGGGGTCGCACGTATTGACAAAATTTAGTGTGGGGCTAGAGATTTTTAATTAAGTCTCTTCCCTCACACACCCCGAAAGTTAATCTAGCAATAAGAATTATCGCCTTAATTGTGAACGTAGGTAGCTAGAGTTATCCGGAAACTCTAGAAGCCACGAATTAAAATTTGCCAAATCGATTAGAGGACGTCTAACTTGGTTTTGCAGGTTGCATCTGATTTGGTATAACCTTCATCATGATATTAAGTTTAGGTATGAGATGGTTATATGTTGTAACGTTAAGTGGCCTACACATCACAGTATGACATGATGGCTGGAGCCAAGGGATTGTCACTTATACGACCTGCGTGTTAGAACTCATTATTTTTTTATTTTTCAACTGAGTGACGAACAAGCTACGAAGGACCCGGAGCAAGGTGGCTTCACCAGGCGCAGGAGAACATGATGGTGGCTACGACATCTTCTCATAGCACTTTCATGAAGATCACGGAGGATCATGAAGAAGTTCCTGGTGGCAAGGGCTATATCACATCATGCTATTTTGAATTGCCTGAGATGTTTATCCCTTTGTTGTTTGCACCCTTTGATTGTGCAGTAGTCAATTATTAGGGTGATCTCTCACTGACAATATTGAGTTAAAAGGTGCTCTTCCCAATGTTGCAACCATCTATAACACATAGCTTTCCAGAGTGCGTCATGGATACATGAGTACAAATGGATCATGATGTGCAAGGCGGGTGATGTCAGACCGAGCAAGCAGAAAACACTCGGTTATCTTGAAGTTCTGGCAGAATAGTTCTAAGCTCGGAGCACAAAGCATGGAAAGATGAACAAGAGTCATATGGTGATATGATTGACAAAAGTTTGCCCACCAGTCGAAGTTCATGTCATCTGAGATGGATACATCATTGGCTGTGAACTAGATCAGGATCTTGAATCACTCACTTTCAATTATGAGAGATATTGATTTGAGTGGGAGCGCACTTTATATTAAAATTTGTTTAAACATTAGTGCAAATTAATTATGAACAATGTCTAAGTGAAACTTGTGTCTATCATTGTAGATCAATGGCTCACAATATGTTCAACTTAGCCCCAATTTTAGAGAAAGAAAAGTTGGCTGCAAATGGTGGAAACTATGTGGATTGGATCCGGACCCTGAGATTTTTTTCTCAGGAGTGCTAAGAAAGAGTATGTGCTGGATCAGCCCCTAGGTGATCCTCCTACGCCAGGACTACCACAAGAAGTTGCGGATGCTTTCACTTCTCGTAATGATGACTATGAGTCAGTCCACTGCCTCATGTTGACTTGAATGGATCCTGAATTATAGAAACATTTTGAACAATCAAGTACTCAATTTATGATTGGGTCACTGGATGCTCTGTACAAGAAGCAGGCAAGGACCAAATGTTTTGAAATAACCAAGGCCTTGATTGAGTGCAAGATGGCAAAAGGTTCCTCAATGAGTGAGCATATAGTAAAGTTGGTTGGCAATCTTGATAGGCTTGCTACTCTGGAATTTGGAATTCCTCCAACACTAGGTACAGATATAGTGCTTGCTTCACTCCCCACATCTTACGATGGTTTTATCATGAATTACAACATGAACGGGATGGAGAAAAGTGCAAACGAGTTATTCTCTATGCTCAAGACTGCGGAGGCTGGAATGCAGAGGAACAAACAAGTGTTGATGGTCAATAAGACAGCCAGTTTCAAGAAGAAGGGCAAGTCCAAGAAGAAGCCTTCAAGTGTCGGTAAGACCGTGTCTCAGAAGAGGAACAAGGGCGGAGCTACTAAGGAGACTAAATGTTTCTACTGCAAGCAGAAGGGACACTAGAAGCGCAACTGCAAGAAATACTTGGCGGATAAGAAGAAGAACGGTTGTTCCGGTAAAGGTATAAAAGTTATACAAAGTTAATGTTATTATACTCGTTAAATTCTCTAAGTCATGAGTATTTGATATTAATCGGTTGCTCTCATTTGCAAACCGACACAGGGACTATAGAAAGCTGACAAGTTGAGAAGGAATGAAGTCGTGATGCAAGTCAGGAATAGTGATGGGATCACTGCTCAAGCCGTCGAAGTCATGTCTTTACTTTATCTTCAAGATTTGTCTTAGAACCGAATAATAATTATTTCATTCAGAAGTTGCGTAAGACATTATGTTTTGAGTTATGCGATGGATATTCTTATAATTTTTAAACAATGGTTGTTCAAGTTATTATAAGAGTATGGTTTTTGGATTTACCTCTATTACTGGTGGTTTATTCATTATCTTGAAGAATATATATAACATTAAAAGCTAAAACGTCTTGAGAAGACTAATAACACCACTTAAGTGTGGCACTCAATATTGGTCATATCAAAAAGAAATGTATGAAAGACTTCATTAAGATGGAGTATTAGAGTCTTCTGATTATTGAATCATTTGACACATACAAGAATTATTCGATGGGTAAATGACTAATACATCGCTCAAAATTGTTTTTGATCGAGAGGGTAAATCATTGGAATAATACATAGTGATGCATACGGTCCAATGATCATACCAGGGCACGGCGGAAACTTATACTTCATAAATTTCACTGATGATTTGAGTAGATATGATTTACTTGATGAAACATAAAGTCTGAAATATTTGAAGGGTTCAAAGGAATTCAAAATGAAGTTAAGAATCATCATGAGAAAAGATAAAAGGTTATTTGAGTCATGAGTTTAGCAAATAAATAATTATCAATTGTTTCATATTTTATCGGTCCGCTTGTAATTGTTCTGGAGTTATGCATTCAAACAACAATATATACACTAAAATGAAGCACCGTCTAATGTCTGGAAAAAACTATACCATATGAGTTATGGAGTAAACAATCCAGACAAATGCTACCTTGTAGATTATCCCTCCTACAAAAAGGTTCGAAGACAAAAGTGTTGGTCGCAAAGAACGGGCACTTTCTTGAGAAGGAGTTTCTCGCTAAAGTAGTAAGTGGGAGGACAGTACAGCTTGACGAGATTACAGAATCTCTGGCAGAAGTAAAACTGGACTAATAAAATGGAATTTGTTCTAGAAATTGTCTGCAAAACTAAACCAGAAAAGTTACTACACTGGCCATAGAAACTCTGAGTTAAGACTGTGACTAAACCATGTAAGTAAAGAAGGGTTCATCTTAGAGTAAGATAAAACCCGCGCACTATAGGGAACCGATGGTGGTGCCCAGCTCATAAAGAATGACTTAAAGCTATATAATCCAAAAGAATTCCATCAAGTTTAGAACTTGGTTGATCCTCCAGAAAAATAGAGAATGATGGTAATTCTACTGTCTATGAAGCAAGTTTAGTTGCAAGTGAATTTTGCGGGTTGTGAGAATCGATTATGATGAATCTTTCTCATGAGAAGCAATGCTAAAGTCTGCACGGATTATGAGGCAAAATGCCGGTAAAAGTTTGCAAGCTTCAAAGAACAATCTATGGTTTGAAGCAAGCATCAAAGAGCTAGAATCAACATTTTGATGAAATAGTTCAATAGTTTAACTTCATTAGAATGATGAGACTTGTGTGTATACAAGAAGTTTAGTGGGAGCTATATGACATTTCTAAATCTTATATGTGGATGACATATTGTTGATTGGAGATGACATAAAATTTCTAGAACAATAAAAAGGATTCATTGAAAGGTGTATTTTCGATGAAAGACTTTGGTGAAATAGCTTATTGGACATCAAGATCTATGGAGATAGATCAAGATATCCAATTGTGCTAAAACCAAAGCATGTACATTGACAAGGTTTTAAAGAGGTTTGAAATGGAGAATGATGAAAGGTTTTCTCCTGATTGTCACATGGTATAACACTTAGCAAAATCAATGTCCTAGGACAGTTGATGAGCATGTGTAGATGATTGGAGTTCAAAATACCTTAACAATTGAATCCATCATGAGAACCATGATATGTACAAAGACGAATGTTTCTTATGTACTAAGTGATAGTAGCAGTGATCCTGGAATGGCTCACTGGGCAGCTAATAAAATTATCAAGTACCACAGAAGGACAAAAAGGACATGTTTTATCTATGGAGGAGATGAAGAGGTCGTTGTACGAACAACATTTTCTTGACTGATTTAGATGATTATCGGGCTATACTAGAATAATAGTTTGAATGGTTTCAAACATGAACAATATTGTGGATACTATAACAAAAGAAAACTATATGTTGAGGCTTAAGATGCTTCAAAGGAGGATGTCTGAATCAAGAAGTGTCATGATATAGATAGGATGAGAATGTCTGAATCAAGAAGTTTCTTGATATAGATTGGATAATCCTAAGTGCAATGAAACCAATGACACTACATTATGAATAATGGTGCCATTGCTCAACGCAAAAAGGGAATTTAAAACCCACGTGAAGACCAGACATATCAAATGCAAGTATCACAAGGATTTGAATATGTCAGACCCGATGACGAAGACTATATCATGAGCAAAGCATGAGACAACACCAGATAGCCATGAGTGTTAAAGAAAACATGCAACTATATTATTGACTCTAGTGCAAGTGGGAGTCTGTTGGAAATATGGCCTAGAGGAAATAATATTGTATTATTATATTTCTATGTTCAGAATTAAGAGTTTATATTCTATGCTATAACTGCTATGATCCTGGAATATGTGATTCAGTGGAAAACTCATATGCACGTGTGGAACAATAAACGGTAAAATCAGATTCCTAGTCTCGCCTCTAAGACTAGCTCAAGTGTTGTTGGTGATCACGTTTTCTGTATCTTAGGATATCGTTAAGGGTAACAATAGTCCTAAAACAACATTGAGAGTATGGCATTAGAAGAACGATCATATTGAATCGACCCAAACTTGTTTGTTATACTTTGAGATGATATCGTCACAAGTCATTTGTTATAACATGGAGTGTTAATGTGTGATTTTGTTCCTTAGACCATGAGAGTATCGTAGTCACTTCTTACAGTATGATGAGCTTTGGGGTTGCTCAAATGTCATCTGTAACACGGTGGTCATAACGACAACTTATAGGTTCATCGGAAAGTTTGACAAGGGACTTGATAGCTCGAGAGAGGAATTTGCTCCTCCAACGATGGAGAGATATTCTTAGAGCCCTCTCGGTGTGATGGCATCCATCATCGTCTGGCCAAAGATAGGTGACTATGTCATGGGGATGCTGGAACATGTCAACTAGAAAGAAGACCAAAACCGGCAACGAGGAGACCGGTACAGTGAGCATGTGAATGACTCAAGAGGATACCGATACATCTCACCTCGGGTTTTGTAAAGTATCACGAAGCAAAGGGAACATCATATGACAACCCAAGGTTCACTCGAATGCCATTCGTGTATTCATAGGGATCGATATGGACGTCCACGGTTCCGCTATCGGTCATTAAACGAAGGGGTTTCGTTCATATCTATGTTTTACCGAACCTACAAGGTCACAAGCTTAAGGTAATCACAATCTTCTGCGTGTTAGTAGGACGGGAATAATGAGAATATATTTGTGGAATTGTTTCATTAATATTCAGAATAGTTTCAAGAGGAACCGGAAGCGTTCCGGGGCCACCAGAAGGGTTTCGGAGTTTATCGGGCAATACCGGGTATTTCTGATAAATAATATATAGGTGGAAAATGTTTCTGGTGATGTTAAATTAATAAAAAAAAGGCTCTAGTAATTGTTAGGAGGCTTTAATATTTAATTTAATATCAACGGGCCTTAAGAGGCCAAGTGGGGGAAGGAGAATTGGGCCGCATAGGTCCAATAGGGGGTGGCGCCCCCTTTCCCTCTAGGGGAGGCCGAATTGGACTAAGGGAGGGAGTCCTCCCTCCCCCTAGGGCTGGCGCAAGGGGGGAGGACTCCTCCCCTTGTGTGGCGCCCCCTCGTCCCCTCTCAACCTATATATACTAGAGGCTTTTTGCACCTTTTGAACACACAAGTTTTGGAGCCTCCTCTAGTTCTCTAGTTCTATTTCTAGTTGGTCCTAGTTGATCAATTAGAGCTAGACCTAGATCCTCTAATCCTCATAATTATAAGCCCAGTGTGGTTCTAATCTTCTCCCTCTAATTCTCCAGCGACGATTAGCTCTGGACGGCGAAGCGCTGCCGGATCGTGAAGATCGTACGCTTGCACTCGTAGAGAGGCCGTGCTTTCGGTCTTCCGTTCGAGGGACTATTCATGGGCGGTTCACGGGATCGTTCATCATTGGTTTGAGGGACTTCAAGTACGATCTACACCGACTCATCTACTTTCGCTGCTAGTCGGATTCGGTAACGTTCATATCCAAACCGTTAATGCATCTTCATATTGTTCCTGGGTGATCGTAGGGCAATTTTTTTTGTTTTCTACTACGTTTGCCAACAATCTCATACTTAGCGGCAACAATATCAGGTTGTGCAATTGGTTCACGCATGAAACTATTGCTAGGAGTAGCAAAGCTTCCAAGATTACGAGCCATGGTAATCTTTTTGGGTTTTCTATTGACAACACTTGGAACAAAGATTAAACTAAAACTGAAAACAAAAACTGAAACAAAAGCTCCAACAAAAACTCTAACACAAAGACTAGGCACACAAATCCTCCCCGGCAACGACGCCAGAAAAAGGTTTGATTAGTCCCTTTAGTGATTTGGTAAAGGAGCAGAAATGATTCTTGCCTTTTTCCCCAGAGGTGACCCTAAGTTATCGAACCCACGAGAGGAAGGCACCCTTGAAGTCAGAGGTTTCTACCAAGCTTTTGCAAGAGTATTAATTCCACCTTTTGACCGGATCGAAGTCAAGTTAAAACGAAAACACTTATAATAAAAATAGGCATGGTTATGTGGACTTGTTCTTACAACCATATATTTGTGAACGGGATCATCATGATATTAATTTGTGCCTTGGAAGTCATCCATCAAGATGTGCTTGCAACGTATCGAAGTGGGGGATGTGTCCAAATTACATCTTGACCAGAGCGCATCCAGCATCAAGAGTCAGTTGTCCAACAAAAATGCCCTATCTGTCACATAGGGTTGCCCTGGTAATTAAGATAGAATCAGACAAAAACATTGGGCGTTCAATGACTACACCTCTTGTATCCCCAAGGATTGGTCCATGTTACCGTATTAAACCTTTACGGTCTCCCTGCCCTTAGCCTCTCCATGGCTCGCTCTCCATGATCCTGGGTACCTGCAGGGACAAAGAACGCGGACGAGACAAGAGACAAATACGAAGCAATTTTATGTTACACATACGGGACGTTAATTGAAAGTACTTCTATCGATCCCTCCAACAAATACATAGGGTTGTAGGGCTATGCGTCAACCCATGACCTTAACGAACTACTCACACATGGAGATCAGATCACAAGGAGAAATCATTGAAGAACACATCATGTAGATTGATTGGTTGATAATATGTCTTACAATAGATGCCGGATGTGATTCAATATTACAAAGTATGGCTAGTTGGCTGAGTACTATGGTGATGGAGATGGTGGCGGCTATGGAGATGGAGATGGGAAATGGCGGCGGCTAGGGTTGCTGTGGATGATGAAGATGGAGGTCTTGACGATGTTCTACGATGTTCTGGAGCTCTTCTGCCATGGGATCTTTTATAAAGTTTGTTCTGGTGGGTCAGGGGACACCGTTGGTAGTCCATACGACCGCTCATACGAGTGCGTATGGTCCTATGGAGCGCTGTCTTGCACTCTGTTGCTTCCTGGTGCGCCTCCCACTTGATCTCCTCTATCTGCCATTTACTCCTTTCCATGTATTGGCTTGATTTAGTCCATATATTGCCCATTTCCTATGGAAACAAAATAAAGATAGGATATTGGGTATCCTTTGCATTCATTAGCCATTAGTAGCAATATCGGAGAGGATATCTCGGTTTTTATGAAATAACTCAGTTTAAACTCAGGTTTGATGAGCATAAAAATAACACTCATCGCCGGCTAAAGGATCCACTCCTTTTAAAAGGCATTCTTTATATGTTTTATACTTTGGGGAGATTTCTTCATTTTCATATTTGGAGCTTGATTGCTCTACCTTTATATTTCTAAAGATTGATATTGCGGGATTAGCATTATTTATTTTGTTGCACTTCTGGATGTATTCTTTGGCTACTGGTTCTATGTGGTAGTTTGACCCTATGATGGTTTTTGCTCTGTCTAGACCTTGGTCTACATCCGCATATCCCTTCCGTGTTATGCTATCACTTTTTTTCTTAGCGTTTAACTTTTCTAATGCTATTCCTTCAAAAGATATGTATATTCCTGGCTTTTTCCCCTCAAATAGGACATACAGTGCCTTGTCCTCTGGATATTCAATTTTTTCTGAGGGTGTTTTCCCTTTATTTAGCATATCAAAATATTCGGCTAAACTATTTAGGATTGATAGCATGTAGGCTTTATCTTCTATCTTGTTATTATATTGATTCCAGAAATTGTCAGGTATGCATTCTTGAACTTCGTCTAGAATAATATGCTTCTTAGGTTTAAAATTAAATGTATTTGGCTCAAATATTTCCAGCCCCAAAACTGAATACTTTAAACCCATGGGAATGTAGACCTCTCTTCATTCCTGTAAAATTGATGATCGAGAGACTATGTCAAGCAAGCTATTATCCTTCCTTTAATATGCTCAAAAATAGCTTTGTAACCATTCCCAATTATAATATCTTCGAATAAGACCCATCTTTTTGTAGAACTCTTGTTCCTATTTAGTTGATTATGGTATCTACGGATGGCTTCATAGTCTGTTCTAATAGTAAATTCTTTAAATCCTAGATATAACCTGAACGAATTAATTGCGTGAATAATTGCTAGGATTTCTCTATTAGTATTATTGATGGTTTTCAGTTTATAACTTCCAAAAGCATATCTACATATTTTTTCTTTGCATAATATTTATTAGGCTTTTATTTTAATATAGCACCCCATCCTAATTGGGATGCGTTTGTTTCAATTATGAAATAGTTGTCATCTAATGGTAACTCCAAAGGGTTCAAATTTTTGACCCTGTCTTTTATGATATTTACTAACTTTATGTCTTCGGAGTTGAAATATTTTTGACATTCTTTCTTAATTTAGCATATAGGGGTCCAACATGTTTTGCGAGATTATCTATATAATTTCTTGCATAATTTACAATCCCTAAGAATTGTTGCAAGACCTTTTTGTCATTCATATTATCTGGAAATTGTAAAATTTTCTTAGCAATATGTTCTCGTAAAAAAATTCCTTCTCCTATTTCATGGCCAAGGAAATTAATTTTCTCTTTACAAATTTCCATTTTCTTTTTGGATAATATTAGTCCATTCTGTTCTACTTTTCCGAAGAAAATTTCAAGATGGGCAATATACTCCTTGTATGATTTTGAAAAAACTAATAAATCATCTACATAGACTAGTATAAATGCTTGATTTCATTGAATATATTTTGCATTTTTCTTTGGAATAATGCAGGCGCATTTTTTAAACCTAATGGCATAACAAGCCATTCATAATGCCCCTGAGGATATGTAAAAGCTGTCCAGGGAATAGATTCTTCTGCCATTTTTACTTGCCAAAACCAGGCTTTTAAATCAAATTTTGAGAAATATTTACTTTCTTGTATCCTATTGATCCACTCTTGTTTATTGGGTATATTGAATGCATCTTCTATGGTATTATCATTCACTCTTTTATAATTAATGACCATCCTGGATTTACTTCTGACTTCTTTAGCATGATTTCTAACTAAAAAAGTAGCAGACCTATGAGGACTTCTGCTCTCTCTAATCGCTCCTAATTTTAGCAGCTCTTCAATATGCATTTTAAATTCTTTTATATCTTTCAGAGTCGCTTCAATTGGGCTAGTTTTTATAATGTAGTCTGAATTTATAATGTTAATTTTACATATAATAGAATTCTTGTCCCAATGCTTCATAGGTATTTCTTCAATTGTTTGGATGTCTTCTAATCTTTGAACAACCTTTTCTATGTATCTTTTGGATTTTATATCTATATACCAGTTTGGTGCAAAGGATTGTAACCCAATGCATTCTATATGGGAATCTGCTATGTAATATTCTTCTAAATTTGGACTAATATCTTGGATCAAGATATGTGTATTCTCGTTAGGACCCGAGATTTGCTTGATGTGGGTGGTTGTGGTTGCTCCACCACGCTTTCGTACTTCTGAAATGTATGGCATATCATCTTGATGAGGGATGCATGTAATTCATTTTTCATGTACAATTGTGGTTTGTATAGACTGTTGTAAGAATCTTAACCAAATTATCATTTCATCATTTATCATGGATAAATCTCTTATTGTGATTTCATCTATTACGTACTATGTGTCATTTATGTTTATATCAATATTGTACGCAACTTGGTTATGAACTTTTCTTATTCCTGACATATCAGTGGATGTTTCCGCTTTGTCATGATCTATTGCATGCACTATTTCAGGACATTTTATAAAATATTTGTCATGATTGATATTCTTTGTGCACCCTGTGTCTAGTAATGCTAGTATCTTATAAGTGATATTTGGCTTTAGTTTTATTTGTACTAGAATTCTTATCCCCGATATATCTTTGAATGGTAATTTAACTATGTATTTATTTCCAAAATTAGTCATAGCGTTTTTTAGTTGTATTAGCTTTGATCCTTTATTATCTTTTATTGTTATTCTTTCTTCTTTAAATTATGTACTCTCTTTCTCCTTGCCCTTTTGCATGTGCGGACTTTTGGCAGGCAACCTCCATGGAGGTTGCTTTTTTGAAAAATTCGATAATCACATTTTTAAGTTCCTAAAATCTGAAGAAAAAAAATCTACACATTCATATGGATGTATTCTACATGTGTATCAAATCAGACAATGAAATACCCCAATTTGTGGAGTTTGAAAATCAGGATTTGTCTTTTTTGTGTAGCTCTCACCATAATGTATATCAACTTCAAAATTTACACACATGTAGAATACATCCATGTAAACATGTATGATTTTTTTTCAGAATCTTTTGAAACATCAAAATGTGATTTTCGATTTCTTATAACAAATGACCTCCATGGAGGTCGCCCTCCATGGGCATTTTTTCGTTTTGCATGTCTTTATTGTTAATATTCTTTGGTCTGATTCTAGTTCTATTTCTGTTCTCCAATTTTGATTATTTGCCTTTAAACATTCAGCACATGTTTGTTTTAGACATAGGCTACATGTGGCTCTATATTCTTGGCTTGGGTAGTATATGCAGAATGCACATTTTATATTATAATATACACACACACACGCACTATAGTGAAAATTTATGGTCAAAGGTAAATCTTGAAGGCCGTGCCAGTATCCCAAACGATATGTATTTGTGATATGGATGGAGTAGTAAATGGCGACTTATATTAGTAACATATGCAGTGCACGCGTCAGCTCTGAAGGAATACTATTTTAATTACTACTTCCTCTGTTCCAAATTAATTGAAGTTCTCGCTTTGTCGTACGTCAAAACTTATTTATATTTGACCAAGTCTATAGAGAAATATGTTAATATGTATAACATCAAATATACATATATATATATATATATATATAGAGAGAGAGAGAGAGAGTACCCCCTCCGTTCCATAATGTAGTGCGTATAGATTTTTTGAAAAGTCAAACTTTACAAACTTTGACCAAGTTTATAGAGAAAACTATTTATATCTATCTACAATACCAATTATATAAAATATGAAACTACATTTTATGATAAATCTAAAGATATATGTTTGGCATTCTAGATGTAAATGTTTTTCTCCACAAACTTGGTCAAAGTTTGTGAGATTTGACTTTTCAAAAAATCTATATGGACTACATTCTGGAACAGAGGGAGTATGGAAATATATTTTCTGATGAATTTAATGAAACTAGTTTGATGTTGTAGATGTTGATATATTTTTCCATAAACTTGATCAAACTTAAAGTTTGACTTAGGACAAAACTAGAACTTCAATTAATTTAGAACAGAAGGAATATGAAAATTAAGTTGGCGGCCGCGCATATTGAATGGGCGTTCAATCAAGCGAAGTACTACTGTACTTTGTTTTACAATTATGGTTAGTTAAATGGAGAAATATTATTGCCTGGACAATGGAGAAATAACTGTGTGCGATGTGTGTTACGTACGTCCTGCGAACGAGAGCTTGTAGATGCAGAGATGTATATATCGATAGACGTTGATGCGCAGGTGCATGGACTATCTAATGATACACACCCTGTATCTAAGTCGGGCGACGTACATACGAGAGGCAGGAAATCAAGGACACACGCGCCGTACGTACGCCCATGACCAGAACAGTGCAACTAATCGAGGATATGTACGCCAGTACTATGCTGGATTCGATTCAGGGCCATGCAGGATGGGGTTAGGTAGTGTCGCAGAAATTCATTGTGCGTCGCGGAACTCCGGTATTTGCACTGAACTTTTTTACGTTTGGTTTTGAGCAAACAGTGTTGGGCTGGACCCGATCGAAGTCGCCTCTTTTGGTTGGATCCATGGGGAGGGGAGTCCAGCTAACCATGTCCATGTGTAGTAGTATTCTTTTTCTTTCTTTTTTGAAACAGAGGCAAAAGATTTGCACCGTCTCATTAATTAAGAAGAAGTAGAATTGTCCGGTTAATTAGCAGAAAACCGGGTCAAAATCATCACAACGGCCCACATAGGGCAACACCGGCTGACCTGGCCACCCACACGAAGACACACACGCCGTTGAGAACAAAAGCATCGTCGAGGTTGTCATCAAGTGTTATCGTTATCACTCCTCCGCGAGCCAGCGACTCCAACTTTACCATTGATGACCACCAACAAAGCCCTAGTCGTAACAGACGTCGGAACCTATGCCAGCCCATGCCAAACAGTCGATCACCCGCGCTGGCGACCAGACAGCTTTGACTCAGACGACGAATCTTGCAGGAGAAGCACTGAGCCTGCGCTGACTAGGCCCCTGCAACCGAACAGCCATCTCGTGCCATCGTCACCGCCGAGGCACCTGCTCCATAACTCCAACTCCACAAAGACACGATGGAGCACGAGGACCCCTCGAACACGCCGGATGACACCGAGTAACAAACACCAGCCGCGACACAACTCCGCTCGAAGCCGCCATCGTTGTTGAACAAGAAACCATGCCACTCTGATCCAGGCTCGCCGACGCAGCATCCCCACAGCAAGCAGCGATAGAACCCACAAACCAAGACAACTCCAAGACGATGCCATCGAGAAGGACCGCGACACAAGATGCACCGCCATCAGCCATTCTAGGAAGACCTAGAACAAGGGTTTCTCCCGTAGCCCGAAAGAGGAGGGCACACACCCTCGAAGAACGGCGCCTCCAAGAAAGATAGCGGCGCCTACAGGCGTTGCCATCATCGGCTTCGGCCGTGTCGGAGCAAGGCCTTCGCCCCTAGTGGCCAAAACGCACTCGTCTCGATCCGTTTGAGGAGGACCACACTATTTATGATTGACATGTCATCAATAGCCAGCATTATGAATCACTCATATAATAGAGTTGGCTATAAGGTTAGTCTTTTTTTACTTTCTCTCTTTCTGTTTCCTCTCATTTACTCTTCTGTCAAGGAGCACATGTAGAGGTTGGCTCTTTCATGAGAGCCCACTACTTTCATTTTTCCTTGTCTCTCTCTTCCACATAGGCAAAACTGCCATGTAAGCAGGCTTATAGCCAACTATTATACTTGCATTACTAATTAATGTTTGCATGTCCTGCTTCATTGCACACACCACATAGTTTTGCATTCTTTATATGTTCTTTCTAGAAATTTATATCAATCCTTTAGTTACATGAATTATTTGAATTTTAGGGCCTTATTTTGCATTTCGCCCCAAAGTCCCAATTTTCTATAGACGGCCCTGATTATTGCAGCCTTGTTCATATAGGGGAGTGTTATCTGCTCTGGTAAGATATTACTTGGATCACAGGCAAAGCGAGGAATTGGTGGATCAGCTATATGGTATAGATTCTTTTTTATTGGCTTAATATTGCTTCACCGGTTCTGACTGCATTTTGATTTTTCTTTTCTTTTTTGACAGCCACGTACGATACCAGCGAGTTGCATCTGCTTTTAATAATTCTGACAGCCAGGCTGCCCGTGAGCTGCATAAACGCTATACCTAATCTATATTCTATATCTATATCTGTACCTAATCTATACCTAATAATAAAAGGAGGTGACTTTCTTGGTCCATCAAGAACTTTTGTAGAACCCCCCCCCCCCCCCCCCCCCCCCCCCCCCCTGATATTTCTGAGAATCGACCCATAGTCCAAAGCGTAAGTACGTCCTCCGGCATACATGATCCGTACGTTTCACCTTCGTATGTCCTCGCACGATACGGTTTTCTTACCTAGCCGGTCCGGTTTCCTGTCAAGTGAGAAAAACGACCCTATTTTTTGTCCATCTTTTGTTTGTTGCCGCGTTGAACTCCTATTAACAAGGGCTGCGACCAACTGCCTAAATATCGAGTCATGTACATTACAACTCAATTATCATACTATCTCGGGGCTAGAGGCATGGCCGAACCAGATAAAACCGAAACGGATGCCCGGTGCAGAATAGAAAAAAAATCGATCATAAATTACGAACGTTGTGAGGCGTTTCGTCAATTTGGAGAGATGTCTAGATGTGGAGGTCTCGGTATCCACCGTCGCCACGGCGCTGGCCACCACATGCTCAGGGTCCAGGGTTACTCGCGACTCAAGACCACGCAAGGCAGCGATGGCAGCTACCTAGAGTCCAGTATTTCAAGGCAGCGGGCCACACCTGGAGGATCTACAGTTAACTCAACGGGGCGCGCCATGAGGATGCAGGCTTCGTGTTCTTCCTCAAGCAAGCCGCCACCGCCTGGAACATCATCCACGCAGAGTACGAGTTCACTCTGGTGCATCACACCCCGATCTCCCGACGTGACTTGCCGAGTGCTCTCCGGCATGTACGCAGGTACGGTACTAGATTGATTCCTTCCGAGCCGATCCACATTACGGAGACATGGTATATATAGTATACGGGGACGCACGCGTACAAAGCTATCTAAGCAAGCAACTGGATCGATTCTTCCCTAAGCAAATGCATGTACGTAGAACGAGTTTCGGGCTAGCTTGATTGATCTGGATTAGCATAGCACAGAACAGGCACACACGCAGTGGGGCAATGTTTTCTTTCTTTCACCCTCTCGCACGTATTCTCATCTATTCTATTTCCTCAGCCATCTCTACCAAGCTAACAAGGCTGTTGGCACAGGATTCTGTAAATAGCATGGAGGCAATTTAAATATTGTCTATCTTTCATGTTGAGTGAGGATTGTTTTGGCTCCTGGACACCATGGAGCCGGAATTTTACAAAAATCGAAAACCAACTTTTAAAATTTTTAAATTTTTCAAAATTTAGGTTCATAGAGCCCAAGCTCCATTATCAATTTACATTTCATGTTAACTTATATACTGTATATAATCTACTAATTGATTGATTTTGCACTAGACAGGTATTGGGTTACATGTTGCAACCACATAAAGAGTTCGTCATTTAACGGGTCATGCCTAATGATCGACGCCAACTCTTCTGAACTGGACCCCACTCCGCCGTAGCAAAACTTCGGTTCTTCGTTGCTGGGTCACCGATATTCTGGTGAATGGTAGTCGGGGTCGAGGAAGACGGAGCCTCCCAACCGCCCGGATGCTACTGTTCCCAGATCTTGCTATACACAAACAAGCAGGTAATACTCGTTGCAACTATTACTTTGGGTTGGTCTGCTTGCTGCTGTTGTTACTTTAAATTTATTTATACTGCTATTTCTTCATGTTCCACTTCTAAGTTCCAGACTGATTTAATAATTTGAAGTTAGCATTGTTTAGCTAAATCAATTCACTCGGGGTCATACCCATGTCCTGAGCTAACGTCGCGACGAACTCCACCTCAAATGTTTGATTTTTTTTCATCAACGACCGTTGTTCCACACATGTCTTCACTTACACATATTTCCTTCACGTTGCAATGAACGGGCATATTTGCTAGTTGCTAGTTATTTTATACATACATACACACACACACACACACATTATATATATATATATATATATATATATATATATATATATATATATAAGCACTACTCTGATCACGGGATCAGAATAATATTCTGATAACTATGCGACCCGTCGTAGTAGTAATTGAACTTCACCCAATGAGAGGTTGAACTTCTGCCAACATTGTCCAAATGGGTCTTGCGATATACCGTTAGAAAGTTGTGGACACATGGATCACGACCTAAGTTAAATTTTTGTCAAAATCTACACGGTTTAAGAGCAGTTTTACAAACAATTTTTCTTCATACAAAAAATATGAATCATATTTTTGAGCCAACTTCTAAACCGTTTATCGGAATGAGGCAAACGATACGACGCTGGAAAGCTGCTTCAAATCCTCTCATTCCACATATAGAAAGTTTTCCCTAATTCCATACGGTTAAATAGTAATTTCAAAAATGACGGAATCTTTGAAACCGAACAGCCGAGTTAGTATTTTTGGCGTAATTTTAAAACGGCTAATCAGATTGATGCAAATGATATGGCGTTGGAAAGCTTAGGAAAATGCGATTCTTTTTCATATAGCAAGTTTCTTCTAATTTTTAACGGTCTAAACCTAATTTAGAAAATGGTCGAAGTTCCTTCGAATTTGTATTTTCGGGTTATTTTCTAAATGGTTTGTCGAAATGCAGCGAATGATAAGGCGTTGGAAAGCTCGAAGAAATGCGAAACTTTTATGTATAGAACATTTCTTACGGTTTCATGGCAATTCTGAAAATGGCTAAAAACATTTTTTGGTCGTATTTTAAGAAAAATTCGCCGGAACGGGACAAATAATATACCACTGGAAAGCTATCGAGAATGCGAAACTTTTTCACATAGAAAGTTTTCTCTGATTCCTAGCCGTTTTTAAGTAATTTTGAAAACGGCGAGATAATGCGTTCTGCCTTCATTGAGAAAACAGAGTCTTCGAAAATGCACTGCATGAAGAACTTGAACTTCTCGGACATGTCTGTTTGAACCTCACTCTGTTTTTCACGTGTTGCTTTTTTCCCGTAACTCCCCAACCACTTGTCGGAATTGAGCAAATGATATACCGATGGAAAGCTGTCGAAAACACGCAACTTTTCCGTGTTGATAATTGTTTCATATTCGCGACGGTTCAAGAGATTTTTTTTTTGAATATGTAAAAACGTCTTTCTAACAGTATACATATAACTTTTAAACTGTTTGTCGGAATGAAGCATATAATATATCATTGGAAAGCTTATGAATAGGAGCAACTTTTTCATGTAGACAGTTGTTACAAATTCGATGTCTTATAAGAGCAATTTTAAAAATGGCAAAAACAATGTTGTTTTTGCCTTTTTTTTTTACATGTAATTGAAGGTCGGACGTCTCACAATATAAATTTCGAACCGTGCACGGAGGAGCACATGAAATTCTGGCAACAAACCTTTTCGTCTTTTACTTTTCTATTCTTTTTATTGAATTTGAAACGCATTCCGTGTAGTAGTTGAACTGCTCGCTATTTTCACTTTGAACATCTGTCATGTATTTTTGTTCATAATTCTTCACCTGTTCGTCGGAGTTGCACAAATGATATACCTTTTACTAACCTGTTAAAAAGACACAAAGCTTTCCAATATGGTTAAATTTTTGTTTTGACCAACATACAGCAATTTGTTTTAACCGTTTTTTTAGAATAGAGCATACGATATACCCTTTTGGAAAGATATTGAATAGGAGGAAAAAATTTCATATAGAGCATTTTGTTTAATTTTTTGTAATGCATCGAGAGAATTGTTTTAAAACACCAAAAACATCATCATTTTTTGTGTTTTGAACATGTAAATACAAGGTAAACCTCTCTCCAAATTTTTATTGAACTTTCCCGGGATGAGCACTTGAACTTCTAGCAACAATTTTTTTGGACTTTGCTTTTGTATTCTTTTCTAAAAAAAATACACGTTGAACTGCTCCATCTTTGCTTTTTAAACTTATTAGTTTATTCTTTAGAAACGGGAAAATCCTAGTTTTACAACAAACATCGAACCGTTTTTTCGGTAAAACCATGGAAATAATTTTTTATTTACATTCTTTTAACTTAGTTTTTTTAACCTGAACCTCTTGGGTTTTTTTTTGAAACGGTGAAAGTCAAATGTTTTGTTATTCTAATTTGAACTTCTATATTTTTATTTATTTAGAAAAGTGAAAATTTGGAATTTTCAATAAACTTTGAACTACACTGTTATTTTAATTTGAACTTCTAGCTTTTTTAAAAACTGAGCAAATCTGAAATTTTCATGAACATCGAACTACCTTGTTCTTTTAATTTAAACTTCTTAGGCATATTGTATATATATCTGGTGTCACCGTTTGCATCGTATCAAAAATAGCCATTCCTGAGATTAGCCACCCGCCTGGGGAGTTTATTTTATTCTTTAGTAGCTGGAAAAATCTGAGTTTTTTTAGTAAACATCAAACTGCTTCGTTTTTTGAACATGAACTTCTAGTTTTTTTAGAAACGGGAAAAATAAATTTTGTTTTTCTTGAACTGCTTCAATTTTTAAATTTGAACTTCTTAGTTTTATTCTTTAGAAATGGTTAAAAATCCTAGTTTTTAGTAAACATTGAATCGCTTCGTTGGTTTAATTTGAACTTCTGGGGTCTTTTCAGAAACAGGAAAAATTCACTTCTTTTTTATAAATATTTGAACTACTTTTTTTTAAATTTTAACTTCCTTTTTATAAACAACGAAAATTCACTTCTTTATTATTGAGAATAATTTGATTTCTAATAAAAGTCAAATTGTTGTTTTTATTGATGAAGTTTCTTGTCAAGAACACCCGTGATTTTTTATGCGAAAACTACCCCATGTTTGGTTTTCGAACATTTTCGATTTTGCGTTTGAATCTGAACTTCTTTAAGTTGCTCCTTTTATTTTAATTTTAACTTCTTTATTTAATTCTTTTGTAACGAGAAAAAAATCTAATTTTTCTATAAAATTCGAACTACTCTGTTACTTTAATTCGAACTTCTTAGTTTTATTCTTAGAAAAGAATATGTTTTTAAATAAGCATAAAACATTTAAAAAATTAAACTTCATATTTTCATTTTTTTCTGGGAACAGAAAGAATTTTGGGGTTTTCATATACATCGAGCTACTACCTTTTTTAATTTGAACTTCTTTGTTTTATTCTTCAGTACCGAGAAAAAATCTGAGTTTTTTATAAACTTTGAACTTCTCTGTTATTTTAATTTGAACTTCTTACTTTTATTCTTTTTTAGTTTTTATTAACTTGGAACTTCTATGTTATTTCAATTTGAACTTCTTAGTTTATTCTGATAAAAGAAATATTCATTTAAAAAAACATTGAACAATTTAAAAAAATGATCTTCATACTTTTATTTTTCATAGAAACGAGAAGAATTTGAGTTTTTCATATACATCGAACTGTTCCATTATTTTTATTTGAATGGCTTTGTTATTTTAGTTTGAACTTTTGGTTATCCTTTTTTAATAATGGAAAAATCCACGGGAATTTTTTTAGTTCAGCGATAACATTTTCTTCGAACTCTCTATTTTATCAAATTTGAACTTCTCAAGTTAACACTTTTATAGTTGAAGCTTTGTTTTTCTTCATGGTATATAACCATCGAACTTCCATGTTATCTTAATTTGAACTTCTTGGTTTTTATTCTTTAGGAAATAAAGAAATCCTAGTTTTCTTATAAACACTGAACTGCTCTGTTATTTTAAATTGAACTTCTAGGTTTTTAGAAAAGGGAAAATTTTATTTTTTTTTAAACATTTTAAACTGCGATATATTTTTAGTTTCACTTTCCCGACTTTCTAATAAATATTGAACGTCTCCGCTATTTAAATGTGAACCTCTAGGTTTTTTTAGAAACATGAAAAATCCATTATCTCCATATTTTTTGAAATGCTCTATCTTTGAGAGTAAAATGGGAAGGTGAGAACTCATGTATATGCATATACAGGAAGAGCATCAACTCCCCTATACAATTAAACATTTTTTTCTATATTCTTTGATGTACCTGAACTTTTGCAGCAGATTTACATGAACTTCTTGTGTTTTGGGGGAGAGAGCACTTAGTAGGAGAGGGTGTCTTCGTACTCGTTACCGTTTCTGGTACCGAAAGAGGTCGTCAGGAGGGGAGGCCACGCCCATTTTCTGGATCGTGGCAGGTAATGTGAAGACATGAACCTGTGGGGCTAACTAGTCTAATATTTGAACTTGTGGGGCAATAATATTTGAACTTCATTGTACATATTGTCTCTGTCAACATGCACATACTTTTCAAAGCAAAATCTGAAACTGAGTAAGAAGAAAAGAGAGTACGAACTAGCATAAACATGTACGAAAAGTCCATCGCAATATGAAAAACATTTCTGAATTTTTATGAGATGACAATGGGATCCATGGGGAGGTGTAGGTGCAGAAGAGCAACAGGGGAGTGCTCCCTCAAGTGCACTGCACAAACATGTGCACAGACGGTGATGCGCTGATGCTCTGTCGCTAGGAGGGTGCGCCGTCCTGTTGCTCCAGTGCAGGTGCCGTTATTTTCTTTCTTCTTCTGTAAATACACTTCAAACTGGTGTGACAAAACACAAAGAAATTTAAACCTCAAGAATTAGCAAACATCAATTTTTCTTGAACTGAACCATCATTTTCTATATCGAACTTCTGTATGTATACACTGGACCCCTATTTACTTTATCTTGTCAAAAATCTCAAATTAAAATTTGAACTTCTGGATCAAACATGCACATGGAACTGACAACACATTCACATACCTACCGTGTTACTTGCCTACATGCTTCTACAATCACTACTCCGTTATTTTAATGTGAACTTCTTGCTTTTATTTATAGAAACAAAAAAAACTGATTTTTTTCATTAAGATCGAACTGTGTTGTTAGTTTAATTTGAACTTCTTGGTTCATTTAGAAAATGCGTAAACTGCATTCCCCCTTTTATTAATATTTTTTTTGCGTTCGAGAATAAAGAGAACATTCTTTTTATTGTTAATGTTTTTGAAGTGAATTTTCTAGACTTAAATTTTGTTTATGCTCTTTTCAATATGTTTGTCACTTCAAGTACTAAAAAAACGCAAATCTCCCATGTTTTTCCTTGCATGTTTAAGTTATTTGAATTTGTTGAGGTACACATAACACACTTGACCTTCTCGAACACAACATTCTGTCCTTCACAAATAAAAATTTAAGCACATTAGTATAAGACAAACAAAGCATTCTCTCTACCATTTTTTTTAGATGGCAACATGGGTGCATGGGCTCGTCGGCGCGTTGTGCAGCGGGCATCGGTTAGTAGTAGTAGAAGGCGGTCGTTTGCTTTCAGATTGATGTACTTGAGTTGGTTTCGAAGAGGAGCAACAACTTTTTGTTGCACTGCAGATTCAAACAGACAAGTATGTCCCCTCCTGATAAATGAATGGAACGAGTGAGATGAGTGAGCCTGAATATGCATGAATATATAAAGTGATGATGAATGAAGTAGCATTCAGATTCAGTTATCTGAACTCTGAACAACAGTATAATTTGTTTTGTAGACCTGCAAGTAGTGTACTGCTCTTAGAAAAAAAATGCCTAGATTGAACCAGCGAGTCCCCAATATCCATATGAATTTTGCTTTTTTCTATACAACGAACTGAAGCATGCACAATTTTTGAACTTCGTCAGTTTGCACATCTTGTAGGAAAAGTGTAGAAAAGTCTAGTAAAATGCACAAATATCAAGTCGTGCAATCCACATGGCATGGAAAGCATGACCGAAATTTACATTGCCTGAACTAGCTTCACACGGTAGTGAGCGACCACAACAAAATAAACTGCATCTCTGTACTTCTGCTTGACGAATGATTTTTATTCTATGTGCATCTTCTAGGAAGGATGGGTTCTCCCCCAAAAACAATGTCTTTTGAACTTTCTAGGTGGAAGTCATTGAACTTCTCTGTTATTTCAATTTGAACTTCTTAGCTTTATTCATAGAAAAAATATGAGTTTCTAAATAAGTCTCAAACTATTTTTATTAAGCAGAGCTGCAACCACAACAACATTGCACACCTGGAGGAAGGATGAAGCTCGTTTAGGTACTAAATACATATCAAAATTGAACTGATCTTGTGAGGATCCAAGCACTGTATCCTTAAGGCGACACACTGTTGGTTTAGTTCAGCGTTTGCGCTAATCAGAATGAAGCCATTGTTGTTCTCGCTAGGCTCTGAGATTAACCAAATTCAGTGTCAGAACACAAACAAACTCAAAAAGTACTGATAGTAGCTATCTGCACTTGGTTGAATAAAGCTTCACCTTCTTCGACCAAAGTGTATTTGGCGGCACAGGGTGTCCATTTGCGCGCCTGTTTGTAGGGTTCCTCCCATAATGCGAAATTTCCACTATCTGACTCGTTCTGCAGTGGCAGGAAAGGAAAAGTGCAGCATCAGTAAAACTAACAGATGTACCAAGTTCCCAAATACAGTTGCAGAAAGTAACTGATAGTAATGGCTATGATGTGAGAATCAAAGCTTCATGGTGGCTAAAGTTGCCATCTGTAAAAGTCATTCATGCATTGCTGCTACCCAAAATCACAAACGTGCTGAACATGGATGGGATGGAAGTGATATGCTCACCCTCGCCTTCTGGTGTGGACTTCTGCTCCCGATGGCCTCGACCTTCCTGATGCTACGGGGCTGGACTGGGATGGTGTTGGGTCAACAGAGGAGCACGGGCGGTGTAGTGGATGACCGCGGGAACATCAACAAAGGAGCACAGGCGGCTGCAGGAAGGCGGAGCCGCCGCCGGCTCTGTGGAAGAAGGCCGGAGCGACGTGTTCGTGGGAAGGGCGGAGGATGCGGGCCCTGAGCCGCGGCGGCGCTAGCGGGAGGAGCCACGGGCGGTTGACGACGCCGTCGTCCACCGGCGACCCCAGGATCCAGTGGCACATGGGGTTGGGGCCTGCGCCTGGATCTGGGAGCAGGGGCTGCACCGCCGCTGTGCAGGAGAAGGCCGGGGTGGCGGTCGCCGTCTGCCTGCCCGACGACGGCCAAGGCCATGGCTGCATCTGGCGCGCGGGGTTGTAGGGGGCGGCGGCGCGGGGGTTGCCGGGCGCGGGGGCGCGGGGGACTGCCGGGGGCGGAGGCGCGTGGGGTTGCAGGTGGCGGGCGGGGTGGGGCTAGGCCGGCGGCGGCGCACGGGATGGGGCGAGGTTGGTGGCGTCGCGGGATGGGGGCGTCGGCGGCGGGGACCCTGGTGGAAAAGGTGGGACTTGTGGGTTATGGAGGTGGGTTTTTTTTTTCTATACCCGTTCGCCTCGGTGGTTTCTGGAGTTCGGGAACACCCCATCGGGGTGTGATCAGAATCTTTACCTACTAATAAATCACGCATTGATTCTGTCAGCTTCACCGTCGCGGCATTTTTCATAAAAGTTTGTGTGATTTTGTGTATTCAACCCGCAACCCATCACTAATCTGCCAGAAAAAACGACTCGCTGGAAGAAAAAAAACCCGTCCGCATCAGGCTCCTGGCCTCGACCCTGGACAGGCCGAGCCAAATCCCCTGGCCGCCGCCACACCACTCGCTGCCGCGGCCGATCTCAACCCGCCCACCGCCGCAGCCGCACCTCCCTTTTCCTTACAATTTTTCATCTAATATATGTCGCTTCCAATTGCATTGAAGATATTTTATTATTTTTCACAAAAAGCAAAGTAGGATTTCAACGATGTCTGCCTATGCTCCACCTGAGGCACGCCGTTGTACAACTTGAGTACTATATTTTATATGATCAAACCATGAATAGCCTTGAAGTAGCACACCCCCTTGCTGTTGTAGCTATTACTCCGTCGTACAATATCAGAATGAGATTCTACATGATCAGACAATCTATAGCCTTGAAGTATCAAGTTCCCTTGCTGTTGTAACTTTCAACATGGACTTTTGCTATTATGCTATTGCTTGACATGATTTCTGATACGTAATAACTACTCCCTCTGTTTCTAAATATAAATCTTTTTAGAGATTTCAATACGAACTGCATATGGATGTATATAGATGTATTTTAAAGTGTAGATTCACTCATTTTGCTCCGTATGTAGTCTATAGTTGAATCTCTAGAAAGACTTATATTTAGGAACGGAGGGAGTATATGTTTTTTATTTATGTGATTTTAGTTTGATCCAACTGGAATTCGTAGTGTTCAAGAATGATGCCACATGATGCAAATAGGTTCGATTTAAGTGATATTGTGCATGTTGTTCATTGAAACGTATGCTGTTCTTGCACATTGATCGAAGACAAGCATGCTGGTGTTGTTGCAGACTCATAGTTGTTATATTTCATGTATTTTCCGTAATCATGTATAGATATTTCTACTGCTTTAAACCATGCCTAATATCATTAAAATTCATTACCCATAGTATGTCCCATAACAAGAGATTTGCAGCCAAGAATCAATTGTGATGCAGATATTGAGTTCAACACTTCGGCTACCTCAACTGCACATGAGGAAAATGATACTTAGAGTTAGAAGTGCCCAAAATGAGTTATTTCCACATTTTGTTGTTAGTAATCCTCTATGCATATGTCTTAGTTTTTGTTATTATTGGGCAGGCTCTTCATTTCCCTTCCAGAGGTGCCTCTTCATTTGTTAGAAAATGTTTTTTGTGAATTTGATATTGGCCCATCAACATGGAATAGAAATTGTACTTTTGAGTAATCCAATATTATGTTGCTACTTACAAAGTTGTTTTGGTGGTAAATTAGCTTCAAATTTCTAGGCACATCTTTATTTTGTACCCGTTGCAACGCACAGGCATATCGACAGAGCTTGATCGCGGGGTGACAAAGGATGTCGTCACCTGTGCTCTGCTCCGGTTGCCATCAGTAGCTTGTACTGGAGCTCGGTTCTGTGTGCCAAAAATCCCGTTGCAAAAAGCAGATCCACATGCGCTGCTGGACATGCTACGCTACTCGATTTGACCCAAGCTACTTCAACCTTGATTGATTTTAGTTGCGGACTGGGAGGAGACAATTTGCATACTCATGTTTGTGCTTTGGTATGGTGATTTACTAAACATATTTTGGTTTACAATCCCCTTTGACGTACACTTGTGCCCGCCCCATTATTTTCAGTTTGCAAAATAGTTGGTAAGGAACGACAGAAAGCGGATTGTTCAGTTTTTCAAGCATAATGGCACACCTAATTTTGGCAGATCACTTGGCTTTGAGGTTTTCGCATGACTATATGAGGTTCCCATAAACTCCTGTATTGCCACAATAGCTTCTTTTAATGTACTAGGGAATTGTCCTTTTTATCTCAGGTAGATAGTTCCTTTCTCACCCGTTTTTCCAGACCGAGATCAAGATAGGGAGGGAGGGAGCTTTGGTTAGGTCGAGGTTGGAGGATATACACATTGATTGTGGCTGCAATTTGTACATGGCAATACATAGATTGAAATTGAGATTTGCAGCCATTTTGTTGGTTTTGCTTTGTACTGATGCTGCCATTATTGTACAGAGGGAAGGGACAGTGAGAGAGATGGATAGAAATTGCTATTTTTGTTGTAATTATTTGTTGTCGAAGCTTATTATTTATTGGTTGTTGTAGGTTGTTGTGATGGAAAGTTAACAATACTTTTGATTATTTCAAAGCAATGTCAGATTTAATAATTTGAACTAGACTGAACTATAACATGTTGATGTAGATGAGTATGAAAACGATTAACATGATTGTGTAATTTTTAGTGACTAAAACAGGTTGGTGAGGTATGTTTACTCCCGTTGCAACGGACGGGCATTTGTGCTAGTATATATAAAGCACGGAGTGCTTCTGTCCATTCACCGTCGCGCCGTTTTTACAAAAAAAAAAACCCGCTCTGTTTTCTATAAATTAACCCGCAGTACATGTTTAAGTCACAGCCGAACCGTTTTTTTTTACATTTTTCAGAAAACCCCCTTACGATTCAGGTAATCAACCCCCCCCCCCCGCCTCCCCCCAACCCCCTGACTTTTCGGTTAATCAATCCGCAGTTTATCTAAAACAAATTATCCATATCTTTTAAACCGTAACTCCGATTTTAACATCTTATATATGAAATTTGATTAGAAAAATGTGTAGAATCTAAATATCATGTTTTTTAGCTGTTAAATATTTTTAAAATATTATTTTTGGTGCAAAGTTAATCTATAGTGCACGGTCCGTTTTTCTTTCGTACCGGCGGCGATCCGAATTGCAAATAAACACCCATTAAAAACCAGATTGAGAGGAAAGAAACCATCGATAACCACGCATGCACACCTCTGAAAAACCTTGCGGGGAAAAACAACATATTTCTCATCTCAATCCAAGCGTGTGTGCGTTATTGGGTTAAGAGTGTGTGTTATTTTCTCTCCCGTTGCAACACACGGGCTCTTTTGCTTATATATTCTCTGATTTTTTGGTCTATTCACCTATATTATTATTTTAGATTTTTTGATCTATCCAAGGTGGTACTAGTAAATAATAAAGAGATGAAAAAAGTTTCGTCTTCACTTACACATATTTCTTTCCCGTTGCAATGAACGAGCATATTTGCTATATATATATATATATATATATATATATATATATATATATATATATATATATATATTACATTGGCGGGGAAGACCCCGATATAAAAAAAATCCTGTCAAGGAGAAGGCAGAATTCTAAGCCAAGCCAACAGTGTGAGTTAGAAAAGAAGACAGCAATATGAGTAAGAATCATCTATGCATGATATTACGCATATGCTAGAAGACACTGGAGGCCAGCAGACAAAGCCCACGTGAATGCTTTTCATAAAGCAACCACGTGAAAGACATCCCGAAGACCGAGAAGCTGTCAGGAGCTCTCGTGAAGGCATCCTTATCCACGCTCTAGGTGGACACGTATGTTATCTAAGCCGTTTAAATAAAGAGAAGAAGGCTCCCGAACGCCTCCCTCGCGGCTATAAAAGGAGGCGCTGGGCTCAGAGCAGAGGGACACACAGACGAAGCACAAAACACTTCAGTCGAAGAAGCAGAGAAGAGCCAGTGCACTCCTTGCTTTGAGCTTTCGCAGTAGTAGTAGTAGCCACCACCATCTTTGTAAGATAGCCACCACCATCTAAGGCGTTGCCACAAAGAATATTAAGGTAATTTCCTAGTTTGTGTAATCCCTTCGGGGCCTCCTGAAAGGGAAAAGCATACGTAAATTATGTTGTCGAAATAATGTAGTTTCTTGGTTTCACTTGGTATTTTTATTTATGAATTTATGGGAAGAGTTCTTATGCTAGCTAGGGATCCTATAGGAGAAACCTCTGCGTGTGTAGTTCTCTGTTTTGCCCAGAGTGTGGTGTGTGAAAGAGAATCTTGTGGCCGTACAGAAGTGTTCCATTCGGGTGGAACTGCCTGGGAAAGCAATAAGAATTTAACCCATAAGTTTACAATTAAAACCGTCAAATGAACGTAACTAGTTGCATCTGAATCAACATAATGAAAAATATGATGAGTACTGAGTAGGATTTTACAACCCCTGCAGCACAAACAGGCCGTAATTTTGGTCCCGGCAACCAGCTAAGATACTACATAAGTAAAAAAGACTGCGTTAATAATCTGATCAATAATTGAAATAATCCTGAATAGTAAACGAATAATTAACCAGACATACCCCAATTATTTAAATAGTAGTGAATAGTAAACACGACAATTATTTAAATAGTAGTGAATTTGAAATTAGCATTTGAATATCCACGCACTAATTAAGACCACGATAACGTTCTTATATATATATATATATATATATATATATATATATATATATATATATATGGAAAATGCATCCTACCATCTAGGGGTAGTTACCCTACATGTCCCATATACTACCATGTAATAGTATATATACTACTTTATCACTTTGAGTATGTTCACATACTATATATAAGATACTTCAAAGTGAGTTACATGAAAAAATTGCAAGTTGACCCATAATTTTTATTATATTTGTGAAATACGTACATATTTGTACGTAAAAAAGAGCACACTCAAAAAATGATACATACTACCTAAAAAGTAGTATATATACTACATACTACGTGTACATACTCTCGGTTTTGACAGATACTACATACAACACACAAAACGTAAGTGATGGTAACTACCACTGATGGTAGATAAAATTTGTCATATGTATATATATATATATATATATATATATATATATATATTCTATCTCTACCTAATCTATACCTACTATTAAAGCAAATTGATATTCTTGGTTTTGTCCCGCTTAGATGATTTTTTCCATAAGTTATTTTGGTTCCCGTAAAAAAAAGGATCCTACCTCATGGGCTTGGGCTTCATCGAGCGATCGCTCCCCGTGCTCCCGCACCAACAATATATTTCGTATAGGTCAACTCTTGCCTATGTCATGGAAAGATCGATCCTATTACTACTGCACCCGATCTCCCACACCGATCAGAAGATTCATCCAAGTACTACTGCAGCCCGTCCAATTTAATGTTGAATATTTATGTGGCTTTCAACAAGGTTATTATTTATTTAACTCAATGTGGAATTATTCATATTATTAATGTTTGTGACGGGAAATAACTGGTGCAGAATTTCACTCGAGGAAGTAATACTCGAGGTGCCGAGGACGACTGTGATGGAACACAGTGGAGGAATTAATAGGGGTCGACTCTACTGGAATTTTATATGTACGTACGTATTTTTCCCTGAACATCACAGGGTGGAGGTGCTGGGTTTGTTTTGCAGGATCGGCTCTGCAGGCTGATGACCCACATGATTAAGATTGGAAATTGATCTCATATATACAATCTAATCATGGCACATGACTCACACATGTGTGCTAGGGACTAGTATATTTAGACTCGGAAAACTGGCATGTTTTATCGTGGTTGGTAACATTGCTCAGGAGTCGTACGGATCTTTCCAGAAAAAGGTGGAATAATAAAATACCTGGAAGTGGAGTCTATAAATAGGTCCCTACCCTCTAGCCTCAATATGTTCTGAGCGGCACCATGAAAAAGGCAGAGTAATTAGAGGGTAGACCGCATAGCCCACAAATTCCAACATTGGTATCATGAGCAGGTTCGGTTGGGGTGACCTAACCCTAATCCGCTGCAACTCTGCCGATGCAGACGTTGCCGTACACTACCGCGGGTTGATTCCGCTGTCTATCGTCGACATAATCGCTGGTCCGCTGTGCAAATCTGGCGACGTGACCATTGCTCGTCGATGCGTAGCCTACTGCTTCCGCTGGCGGCTGTCTTTGTCCACCCATGTTATGGCTGTTTGGGCACGTATGAAGTTGCCAGAGATTCATCGTATCCCTTGATGCGGAAAGTGCAGAAGTTCTTTCTTTTTTCTATTGCATGCACGGATCGAGGACTTCAGTCCTAATGCTTCTGCCTTTGCACTTGGCACGAGGAAATCAATGAGCAAGCCAGTTCACGTGGAAGATCAAGAAAGATTGAAAAGAAAAGCACACGCAATTCTTAGTTCACACGGAATCACGGAATCGCGGATCGAGCAGGAACATATATTTACATCTGCATGTGCGATCGGAGAGCATGGTTAGTATCCGGCGGCCAAAACCCTATATCGATTGTTGTGCAACACAGTCATGGTCGCCGACGAAGGGGAATTTCTTCCGTCGCGCGGCCGAGTACACCACAATTCTCCCGATGCGTATTGCCACCCGTCATCAAATCGACGTCGCCTACTGCTACTTGCCGCGCGCTCGGTTACGATCGATCTTACTGCTTCCGCCGACGCGTGCTACTCCTGCAGGGCTGCTTAGATTTCATCTGGAGTATAGTTGTTACCTACAGTACAAGTTACTGCAGTAATACTCATGGAATCCCACGTCTTTTGTCAAGCGTGCGCCAGCCAGCGCCGGTTGGAGTCTTGGAGGATTCGATCCGGAAAAGCAAAGAAAAAGGAAGGTGAATCAATTGATTTTGGGTGCACGGAACGAGGAAGACTACCAGTACTCGTTGCCTCGGTGACTTGCGGGCTATGCACGGAACTTTTATCCAGACATTCTGATCAAGTCCAAGCCTTCTCTGTTGATTCTTTAAATTAGCTCGTTGCACGAGGAAGTCAATTATGCTGCTGCTTCTACTACTTGAATATTCACGTGAGGAAAGAAGTAAGTGAAGCTCCGAACGAGATATCATGCAAGATTCCGTAGTTGAAGGAGGAAAGGAGGAATTAACACTTGGCGCACACCGCGTTAAGTCCTACTCATCGGTAACATTTCTCTCGTAATAGTGTCGGATAGTCTATTTTCTACCTTGTTTGGAACCTATAGATTTGTTGGTTCTAGTTTTACGGTTCGGAAAATATCCTTGGTTTTCCTTATGAGGCTATTAATTATGCAATTGGCATGCATGAACTGGAAAAGCCATAATGGACGTGCTCCCTTATTCATGATCATGTCAAGTAACTTTGTTTATAAGTAGCAGAGGAAATACAGATTGCTGGCTATATTTTTGGTTATTCTAAACATGATAGAAAAACTTTCTAAGGGAAGGATCCATTCAAATAATTTAACCGCACCTTGGAGAGGAAGATATATTATTTAGCAACAGAAATTGGCAAAGAGGAAGGTATGCCTTTTATTTGTATGCACGGAAATTTTATTTTGTCGACTGCTATTTTACAAATAGTTGTGTTGCACATTGTGGTTATTTTCATGCAAACTATTCCAAGGAATGTTAAAGATCATAAACACTTGGAACTGGAAATTACGTTTTGACTCCCTAGAGGAAAATTATGGTGGCTACACCAACCTAGCATGAAAAGGAATTCTAAGAAATATTTATTACTGAGCATCACTTGTTTATGGAGGAAGATGAGAATCACTTTGAGGACAAGGAAAATTACTCCACATTTGACATTGATTCAGATTTTACTTGTGCATCATATATACATATTACTGGAATAAAATGACAATTTGATTGGCATGCAAACAATTCCGAAGGAATAGTCACCGCTGTGAAATCCGATACACTTTAGGAATTGGAAATTGTGTCATCGAAACTCCCTTGTGGAGGAAAGATATTATTGATATAGGATACCATATTCACTTATGGTGGGAAGATATTTAATTTATACTCCTCAATTTAATTCATTGGTTATGACATATTATTTGGAAAAGGAAGAGTGGAAATATTGCTCAATGATAAAATTAGTGCATTATTACGGAATTTTACATAATGGTCTATTCTTTCTTGATGGTCCATTGGAAGTTAGCAACCCAAATTGTTATTTGGGAAAGATAACTCCATAGAGAGGAACACTGATAATGGGAACACATGATTGGAATTTATTATTTTTGTCATGGACGACTTGGTCACATATCATGGAACCGAATTGAGTGGCTTACTAATTCTGGAATTCAAAACTTTAGTGGGAGGGAATTTGGTTTTCTGAAGCACATATATAATGTAAGAGGAATTGACAAGGAAGTCCGCAATGTGTTTTTTGTCACCATGATGAGACAATAAAATATTTATTCTTTCTGTGCAAATTGGCTCGTTCTATATTGTCAGACATCCAAATAGCTTCTGACTTATATCTTCCTTGTAGTGTTGCTAATGTATTTGGCAACAGGTTACGTGGGATCGGTCACAGGTTTAGAACTCTTCACAGTGTAGAAGCGCTTCCGTTATTTGGTCACTTTGGCCGTATAGAAATGATAAGGTTTTTAACGATAAAAATACTTCTCTGATGCAGGTTATCTACAGATGTATCGGGACTCTTTTTTTATGGTACTCTTAAGGTGGAAGGAGATAAAAAGCTTCACGTCATTCTTTTATATATACTTATGGTATTTTTTTCGGACACTCCCACTAGAGGTCAGATTGTTTATTTCATTTCACTCATCGATGATTGCACTTTGTATGGTTATATGTTTTCCTTTCATTATACAAGTCGGAAAGTTTTATTGTGATGTTCACATGTTGTACTGAAGTGGAAAATTAGTTGATTAAAGAATATCAAAATCTTAACAACTGATTGGTGGGGGAAGTACACTTCAGGAATATATCAATTGAATATATAAAGAGCATGGAACTTCATTTACTATTGCAATATACCATATACTCCACCTGGATGGAGGAATTGAATTTTTTATATATACTCCCTCGTCATTTGGAAGGAGCATTACACAGTGTCATCTCTTTATGTCATTCTTCACCAAGCACAGTCACTCCTTATGGTTTGTAGACTGGAAGGAAGTATTTTATTTTGGAAGGAAATTCTCAATTACTACAAAGCACACACCAGGAATTTGTTAATTGTTATTCTAGTGGATCAAGGGCATGTTTTTGATCTGGAAAAGGAAAACTGGTGGAAAGTGGGAGCACAATATTTGTAAGGAAAATGGTGTAATTATTGGCAATCATACTACAATATAATCTTGACCCCGAAGGAAACTACAAGTGTAACTCCTGACACTAACATGCTAAGGATAAGTGGGAGGAAATAACTTGGAATATCATGTCTAGATAATTATCGTGTGTTTTTGGGGGAAGTGACTCTGAATTCTTAGAGGAATAACTGAAGTCTCCTAAGAAAGCTTTACTTTTTCATCAACGGAAGCTATGGGTGGAAGAAATGCGGGAAGGAATAAACTCAATGAGGAAGAATAATGTTTGGGAGCTTATTATCTTACCAAACAACCGCAAGCCCATTGTATGTGAGTGCTTTTTTTAAGAAAATTTGGCTCACTGGAATATTAATTATAATGTCACTCTTGTTATTAAATTATTTACACAAAGGGAAATATACTTTGTGGAAGTTCTTTCTCCGGAATTTAGGGAAAGAGGGAATAAAGGCATGGTTTGCTAATTCAATATATTAATGTATGGTCTTATAACAAGCTTTACATCAATGGAATATCATGTCATATGGTTTTCTAAATGAAGCAAGGTGGTCATCAACAAATGTAAGTATAAATTGTTTTGCATTACTATTATATATGTTAATCATGTTTTTTTTAAATGATAAAGCCACATTGATGGAAGTGAAAGCTTGGTTATCTTATAAATTTCATGTGAAAGGCATGTTTGAATCTTCCAATTATTTTGGGAGTGGAAATACATAGGATTGTTGTGATACACTTTTCTATGGAAAATAGCAAACCTGTTAAATGACCTTGATAACGGGAATCATACTCAGCAAGTAATTATGTTTGAACTCCTGAGGAAAAAGAGGATAATACTGGACTGTATTGTATCTTCACTATACAATCATACCTTAGCTACCGGAATTTATTGTTGCATTCAAGCAGTGGAAGGAAATATGTGTCGCTAAGGGAATCTCACGCATCATATATGATCGTGGAATGTGCATCACAACCTGTCAACTATTCTAGAGTTTTTGGTTAAAAGTAAACACATTGAGGAAGTTACCATTGTATACACGAGGTGTGGAATGATTAAACTCAGGTACGTATATTTCATTTATTTGTATATAACAATACTAATATGATGCGGGTTCATTGACTATAGTCAGGAATTCTTTTCGAAACATGTTTACACATGGAACTTCATATATTAATTATTATGTTTCAGCCAAGTGGGAGATGTTGGATATTTATGTGGCTTTCAACATGGTTATTATTTATTTAACTCAATGTGGAATTATTCATATTATTAATGTTTGTGACGGGAAATAACTGATGCAGAATTTCACTCGAGGAAGTAATACTCGAGGTGCCGAGAACGACTGTGATGGAACACAGTGGAGGAATTAATAGGGGTCGACTCTACTGGAATTTTATATGTACGTACGTATTTTTCCCGGGACATCATAGGGTGGAGGAGCTGGGTTTGTTTTGCAGGATCGGCTCTACAGGCTGATGACCCACATGATTAAGATTGAAAATTGATCTCATATATACAATCTAATCATGGTACATGACTCACACATGTGTTCTAGGGACTAGTATATTTAGACTCGGAAAACTGGCATGTTTTATCGTGGTTGGTAACATTGCTCAGGAGTCGCACGGATCTTTCCGGAAAAAGGTGAAATAATAAAACATCTGGAAGTGGAGTCTATAAATAAGTCCCTACCCTCTAATCTTAATATGCATTGTGAGCGGCACCATGAAAAAGGCAGAGGAATTAGAGGGTAGACCGCATAGCCCACAAATTCCAACATTTAATCGTGAGAAACATGACCATATATGAAGCACCGGTCCAGAATCAATCCGCCCTAAACCTGGCCCCAAGCCTCGTCAGATCAAGGGACAAGGAGGAGAAGGACGAGGAGGAGAGTCTAGAGCAAGGCACGAGCTTTGGACGGCCCTGACAGCTGCCCAGTGATCGAGCGAGCTCGTACGTGCATGAATCTGGAAGACTGCGGCATGGTCACAGGGATGGATCCCGATGGCACTTTCAGCCGCGCTCATTGCGTGATGATGGCCTGCATCGGCTTGATGTGGGTGATCGCCGGTGCGCTCACTGATGTTCCCGATCCGCCTCACACTTCCGGCAGCCACTGATGTTCCAGAAAGCTCTGTTGTCTAGCGGTGGCGTTGCCAACGACAGGAGCAGTGAACTGAACAAGGAAACGGCAATGACGGGAACAAGCTGCACGGCTTCAGTGACAGTGTTGATGGAAACAATCTCACTAAAGCAGGATTTGCGGTACACAACGGTGGTGCTGGCAGGCGACGGCATCGCAGGCAGTCGACAGCGGCAACGATGCGAGCACCTTCTGGCCTTGCTAGCCCGGGTGAAGGGGACGACTGAAGTGCTATCACCATTCACAGATAAGTCGTTCGGCCAATTCGGCGAGAGCATCCAACAGCGGAGTAGAGTCCCCATGCATGTCCATGTGAGTAGTCCAGCAACAACACCCCATCGGCTTTGCACCATGAAGATGGATCAGGCATTAGACACAGGCAAGCAAGTATATAATCTATGTTTTACCGTTGTATGACTTAGATTTTAGGAAATGATTTTTACACCTTCTTAATTTATAAGTAGGATGTATGAATACTTTTTCCCCGTTGCAACACACGGGCATATTTCCTAGTAATAATAAAGGACGGTGCGTTTCTCCGATTTTTTTGGTTTATTCACCTATATTATTATTTTAGATTTTTTGATCTATCCGAGGTGGTACTAATAAATAATAAAAAGATGAAAAAAGTTTCAGTTGCGCCCCAACATGGGCCACATAACATGGCCTGCCACCGGCGCACACGCTCGCCTAAACTAAAAAATAATGAAGAAGCAGTGACTCGAACTCAAGATAAGCAAAAAGGTGTTAGCACGCCCTAGCCACCATATCAAACAAGGTGTTGTGATTTATGTGTAGAGCTTGTTCTATATATAGCAGAAAGTATATGCGCGTACGTTAGAAAGACTCCACAGCCCATGCTGACCACCTCATCTGGCCCAATTACATGTGAAAAGGCCCAGCTACATACGAAAAGCAAATAAACTTTTATACTTTTATTTATGTGGGCCAAGGCGAACCTCCGACTCGATTATTTTGTTCGTGACCCCTCACGAGCTCCTCCTTGGCGCCTTCAGCGCCCGTTGGCGAATCGAGCGCCTGCTACGTCGCTTGCCTGGGCCAGGCCCAGCAACGCTCGCTGGCTCCCGCCGCCCGCTCGATCGATCGATCGCTGGCTCCCGCTGCGATCACCTCTTTTTGTTCTCTCGCCAAACAATTGCTACCGTATTTACAGATTTGTCTCAAAAAAAGTATGTACTGATTTTTTTGGAAAAAACCAACCAGTTGCTACAGTATGTACTCTTCTTCTTGGAAAAAGTTCATCAATTTTGAAAAAAGTTCATCGAAATTAGAAAAAGTTCATCGATTTTGAAAAAAAGTTCATTGGATTTGAAAAAAAGTTCATTGAAATTGAAAAAAGTTCATCGAATTGGAAAAGTTCATTGAAAATAAAAAAAGTTCATTGAAATTAACAAAAAGTTCATCGATTTGGAAAAAAAGTTCATTGAAATTGAAAAAAGTTCATCGAATTTGAAAAAAATGATCATCAATTTAGAAAAAAGGTTTATCAACTTTGAAAAAAGTTCATCAATTTGAAAAAGAGTTCATAAATTTTGAAAAAAAGTTCATCGTTTTTTAAAAAGTTCATCAAATTTGAAAAAAGTTCACCATGTTTCACAAAAAGTTCATCGAGTTTGAAAAAAAATTCATCGACATTGAAAAGAGGTTCATCGATTTGAAAAAAAGTTCATCAAATTTGAAAAATAAAAGTTCACGAATTTGAAAAAGTTGATCTAATTGTAAAAAAGTTCACCGATTCTGTAAAAAAAAATTGTTACCTTTGAAAAAAGTTCACATTTTTAAGGATAAAGAAAAAACAAGATAGTAAAAAAAAGGAAAAGAAAACAGGAAAACAGCTGCATTTTTTTCATTTTATAAAAGAATACAAAAAAGTACATCTTGGACATCCGTTCAATTGATCCAACTGGTTAGCCCCTCGCTACTTGAACCAAACGAGCGGGGTTCGATTCACAACGGACTCACTATTGTTTTGGTTTTTTTTTAAACAGGGGGGGTGTGCGCCCTGTACCAAATGACCTATATTCGGCACATCTCTCTCCTCTGCACGCGCACGTCTCTCCCTGTTGTTGCCGATTGGTCCACAACTCTCAACAGAAAACAGGGAATCCATCGATGGGGCATCGATCCAAACGTCTCGTGGTCTACGCGTCCCGTGGTGGTCGAGCCGGGGCGCACGAGCTGGGTCCATCCGACCACCACCGCTAGCCATTGTTTTGGATCCCGTGGATTGGTTGGTGGGGCAGAGGAGGACGAAGGCTGCTCGGTTGAGGAGTTGACCTGCTGCTGGGAAGAGCCATCCAATGGGAGGAGGTGGAATCGAGCATGTGTGCCCGGCCGGGCTGTGGCTGCAAGCAGGCGGAGCCGATGGACGGCTGGGCGGTGGCGAGGTTGATCCCATGGGGGCATTTTACAGAGAGAACTTGTAGCTGGAATTTTCGCTAACGCCGACTCCCCGGGTCATGGCACTCTCATCCGATGGGCGTCGGCGCCGCCTCGCTGAACGCTGTGCTAACTTAGATTACTTTCTGTGCACCTGCTATATCTGAGAAGATGAATCCAGGTTTTTGGGTCTCCATCCTCTCACGCCGCCGTATTTACTTCGTATGGAATTAATTAAGCTGCAGATTCATGGTGACTAATGAAGAGGTTGTTTCAGGCCTATGACTAGGAATAAGGAACACATACTCCAAAAATGAATCAAATGCTCTAATCACAAGGTATGCACTTGTATGCATTCCTCGCCTTTTTTCCATGGCAAGTATTACAGTGAGTAGGCCATTATGTGTAGCAGCCGGGGTCGCATGGTTGCTTGACGGAAACATCACCTGGTGCGGAGCAGTAGCAGCCGAGGTCGCATGGTTGCCTGACGGCAACATCACCTGGTACTGAGCAGTAGCAATCCAGTACTGATAGTCAGCTATATATGTTTTGATGTTTAGCATGATCCTGTAAGGTTATTTCATCTCAGTATCCTACGAAGCCAAATTACATTACATAGGCATCACAACAGTTACTGAAACTGGGTGCTGGTGCGTCCTAATTCTATCAATTTATCAGCAAGTGTAAGCTTTTCGTATAAGCCGATCCAACATATAGTAGGAAACTGAGGCAGCTAAAATGAAAGAGTGAGAATTATTGCAAGATAAAGGCTTGTGGATCACTACCAATACTGGCACCAAAACCGGAGTTGATCAATCCGGCCAGTGTGCCGTTCGACCTCCTTGAAGCTCGCCAACACCATTATAGCATACCCGAACAACATGCCGAAGCGCTCAGCCATCGAGAGGTAGAGACAAGAAAAGAGCAAACCACTTAGTGAGAAATTTCGTCAATAGCTCCACAACTCACCCGGAAGTGAGGTCTTGGGAAGAAACAACGGCCTGTATTGAAGCTCTCGTCGTTGTCATCTTTGAGAACTATCCCAAGGTATTGACATTATAACATTCAGTTTAGCTGGCCTGCGAGTGTTAAATGTTGCAATGCTTATATAATAATGTGTTTCCAGCTACTCGATTTGATCCAAGCTATTTTAGTTGTGATTGATTTTAGTGGCCCACATGGATAAGACAAACAAAGAATCGCCGCAAAAAAAAAAAAGACAAACAAAGAAGGCAAAAGCACAAGAAGAACTAGGAAAAGCGGTTGGATCTATAGGATCGTACAAAATCAGGATGAACAGTGTCGAATGTATAGCATCGCTCTAAAACTAAACATTGATCCCCTCTCTCTCTCTGTGTGTGTGTGTGTCTACTGTATACAACAAACATTTTCTTTCTAATTTTTCCAGTAGATGATTTTGGACCTATTTTTGTTATCCATGCCTTTTCGCCATACTATTTTTTTGGGTGATGCAATCCGAGTTATGTTATTTCTACGCTTAAGGGCTATTATCTGTAATTGATTTATCCGGCAATAGAATGTCAAGATGATAGCTCTCTAGCCTCTGTGCCCACGTTTTGAAAATAATATTATTATCGTTCACAAATATTACAATGGATTTTAAGTGAATGTATAAAGTTAGATTTTTGTCTGACGTGTTGTATACTGCATTGCTAAATTTTCACCCTGGTTTAATTTTCTAACCATGGTAACAAACAATGCTCAATTGCCTAGCTCAAAGGATGCCGAATCTATTTAGAATGCATCCTCTGAATTTTTGCAGCGAAACCCAAATAATATCACAGCTTATGTGATGCACAATGTTTTTTGAAAATATAGAAGCCTATGATCAAATTTTGGTTACGAGGACTGAACTACGTATCACATATTTCGACCGGCATCACGAAGAACCCTACTCTCAATTGATCTTTTTTTTTTGTTCATCAGATTTCCATCATCTTTCTCCTGTTGCAACACACGGGCATATGTGCTAGCTTATTTAATATTAAAGGACCGTGCGTTTCTTCGCCCGCCCCCCATCTTTTTCGTCTGTCGCTCTATCGAGCTATTTCTTTTATAGCCAACGCTCTAACCTCACGCTTCGATGATAGGTTTTTCTTTTTTTTTTGAGACAACCTCGCGAAGTTTTTATTAATTCGTCACAATGTTTACAGGGACGGATGGAAGGTCTCCCGGGTGCCCCAGCCACACATGGCGACCACCCCCGAGAGATAAAGCATACTTCGCTACGTTGTGAGCTTCGAAATTCGAGCTCCTAAATTCATGACTACACTTACAAAAAGCAAATTCTAAAGAGTGATGTATGATCTCATGTATTATAGCACCATAAACTGATGAGTTCTCCCTCTTCAGGTCCTCGACCACCACCTTGCAATCAGAGGCCACATGTACACGTCTCTGGTATAGATCATTAGCTAGAGCTAAAGCTTCCCTGATTGCAATCGCCTCCAGCGTCTGTGGATCTGCAATATGTCTAAGAACCAGCACCGAGGCTCCCAAGAACACTCCTTCCGAACTTCTGCATACTGCCCCTACTGCACCATATCTAGCATGGCTCGAGACTGCGGCGTCAACATTTATCTTAACGCATCCCACTTCCGGTGCCTGCCATCGGTTTGGTCTCGGGATTGATGGAATTGCCGGCTTTCGACATTTGGAGTTGATAGCCCGGATTTCTGCAAGGTAGCTTGTGATGAACCCGTTGACAGCATGCGGAGACTGATATATATCTTCATAGATCGTTTTCCTCCTAGCTCCCCAAATAGCCCATAAAGTGACAGTCAGCCGCACAAAAGACTCCCTGTCCAGAGTATCATGAAGCACAAAGAGCCACTCCCTGGATCCTTCCTTCTGCCTGTCAACCAGTTGAAGTACTAGGTCCTCCGACGCTAGGGCCCAAACACCAACAGCCATCGGGCATATGAACAGGGCATGCTTCCAAGTATCCCTCGCTCCACAAAGGTGACAAGTATCTTCAGTTGATATATTTCTATGTTTCCATAGCTCTCCGGTTGGCAGGGATTGCCTTGCAAGCCGCCAGACAAATGTCTTTAACTTCGAGGGGATCTCAATGTGCCAAATTTTGCTCCAATGATCGCCTTCATTCTGCACTGTAGAAGATCCGCCTTGTTCATTCAGCCAAGCCTCCCGGCTGTGTTTTATGCACAACACCATGCGATAAGCAGAACATACTGAGAAACCTCCCCGGCTTTCCTCATGCCATGCCCAAAAGTCGTCTACCCTGCTTGTACATAGCGGTATTTTCAGAATTTCTGCTGCATCAAAATGAGTGAATCACTAGTAGAAAAAGGCCCATTTGTCCCGGTTCATAAGGCCCATTTGTCCCAGTTCAGGAACCGGGACTAAAGGGTCGGGACTAAAGCCCAACACCTTTAGTCCCGGTTCTTATACGAACCGGGACAGATGGGGCTCCACGTGGCCGCTGCGGCGAGCCCAGAGAGGAGGGCCTTTAGTCCTGGTTGGTAACACCAACCGGGACCAAAGATCATCCACGTGTCAGCAGCTCAGGAGCTGGGGTTTTTGTTTTTTGTTTTTGAAAGGGGGGGGTGTTGGGGGTTTTGTGGGTTAATTTAGGGGTTTCATATATTGTGTTAGCTAGCTAATAGAGAGAAGTGTCCTCTCTTATCTCCGTGCTTGGTCGACGCTACGTACTATACGTATAGAGAGGACTCGACACGCTAGCTAGTAAGCAAAAGAAGGAAACCATTAAGTACACAAGATCGTCATGAACATATACAGAGAGAAGTGATCGACCTCCTCCTTCTCCGAGAGATTGGTCGAACAACAAGTTTTCGTATATCTATCCGACGCTACTAGCTACATATATACAATATAAGATCCCTAACATCTGATGTCAAGTTCCACATGGTATTCTCCGGCTGGATTGATGACGTGGTCAAGAAAGAATCCAGCCAATTCCTCTTGAATTGCCTTTAAGCGATCTTGTGGTAGGAGTTCATCCCGCATCTGCCAAATCTAATTTGAAGAAGGGGGTCAATACATATATATGAATGAAACTCAACACAAATGATGGTAATAAAATAAAATTGTGAATATTATTGCTTACGCACTTGATATTGTTTTTCAGAGTAGCCCCGCTTAGAGGTCGTTGCGTTGTAGATGTACTCGCAAACGTAGTATCCACAAAAATTATTCCCACCTTCCTGCCACAACCACTTTACGAGAAATAGAGGTCAATCAAACTGATAATCAAGCATTATAAATGGTATTGATGAAACTAGCTAGAATCAATGGGAGATGCGCAGAACTAGCTAGTAGTACTTACTTTCGGGTGTGTAAATCGCAGATCCCCCGGCAGTCCCGGAACTTCTGCGGTGAACACTTTCCAAACCCTGCGAGACAAAGAAAATAATTACTTGATATCAGGAAATGAACAAAGTTGCTGATATGGTGCGATAATGATCGATTGAACTTACTTCTGGAGCATTTCAGTCATGGCTGCATACTCCTTGGGATCTTTTCGTCTTGAGTCTAAGACGGTTACTAGTCCCTGCTCAAGCTTAATCTCTAGGAGAATAAAATGGAAGCTGCGCACGCATGCATAACTCATCAATTACATTACTATAACCTCGAGTAATAATGGAAACCGAATATGCAGAAGACAGTAACACTCACTTGAAGTTGTAAGGAAAGAGTATTTTATCTTTGTTTTGATTTTTAAGCAACGATTGTAGCAAGTTGGCCTCGGTTTCTTTCGGATTATATGTAACCGTCCACTCATCTATGAGATTTGTGTTAATGAACCCAATATCATAGATTTGTGCATTTCTGCATTCGACGATCTTCAATCTGCATAATATAGTGAGGATAATTATATATACATGCAATGAAAGAGCTGAGCTATATATAGAGACTTAATTACAGAAGTATAGTACTTACAGACAGTAGCAAGTGATGATTATTTTATCGAGGTCCTTTTGATTGAAAAACTGGAAGAACTCCTCAAATGGAACAGACAACAGATCAATTCCAACGAGGTCGTGCTCCTCTTTAACTCTCAGCGTCAAAATATCCTTCCCAGACTTGCAGGTGTCCATGTACCACTTATGGAATCTTCGCATCATTGTTGTTAGAGGAGGATCACCAGGTCTGACGAGAGGCTTCCCGTACTGGTATTTGTGTTCGTCCACCTCCATTGTATCAAAATATGCATCGTCGGGAAGGTAATCACCAGGATTGGTACCGGGCAGCATCCCTGGCAGATTTGCGACGATATCGCTAGACACCTTGAGCGGGGGGCACGATTGGTTTGCCTGTTCGCCGAGCTGGGGAATTTTGTTCCCACTTCTTCGTTCTTGTAACCTTTTGTCAGTTGAAGTAGTTCCCGACCGGCGCGCTCCTTTCACTGCCTTTTTAAGAGCGCGGACATGGTTGTCATCCGGCGGAGGCGGTGGTGGTCACTTCAGGTTCTTCACAGTGCGCTTCAATTTCACCGGATCCATCTTCTCCTCCGGAGGTGGATTTTTCTTTGCAAAAAAGTCCCTCACTTGGGCTTTACAGATCTCCGCGTTTTCCTCGTCGGTCATCTCGTATGGTAACTTCTCTAGAGGCGTGAGAGTCGGACCGAATCTGTATTGCCTCCCGCCTCTGGCTGTACTGCTAGACGCCGGAGCAGTCGGAGTGGCTGCGGCTGTCTTCCTTCGTTGCTTACGAGGCGGAGAAGGAGGCGGAGTGCTACGACGCGCCGGAGCAGCCGGAGCGGCGGCGGCTGTCTTCCGCTGTTGCTGACGAGGCGGAGAAGGAGGCGGGCTGCTCGGATGCGCCGGCGCAGGCGGAGAAGGAGGCGGAGTGCCCTGATCACTCGCCATAGGAGGAGGCCGAGGAGGAGGCGGAGTGCCCTGACTCGCCGGAGGAGGAGGCGGAGGAGGAGGCGGAGTGCCCTGACTCGCCGGAGGAGGAGGCGGAGGCGTCCAGTTCGGAAGGTTGATGAGCTCCTTCCGCCATAGACATGGAGTCTTCAGAGCAAGACCCAGCTGAGTCTCCCCTTCACCGGTAGGGTGGTCAAGCTGGAGCTCCTCAAATCTCTCCGTTATTTCATCGATCATCACAACAGCATAGCCTTGTGGAATCGGAAGGCAGTGAAAAGTTGCGCCGGGTCCAGAAGGTGCAACAGAGCCGACAGCCGCCTTGACTTTGAGGTGCTGCCATTGCGCCATAAGGTGGCAATCTTGAGCCTCCGTGATAGCATCCACGGGGTAGCTGGGAGCCGTGAAGTCAGGCTGCTGAAGGACCTCGGTGGAAGCCACGCTGCTTCTCCGCTGAGATGGAGGGGTAGCTTCTGGGGTAGCTCCGGCAGGTCGCTGGCTCTGAACTAGTAGTGCTTGTTCCTCTAGAGCTCGTACCCTTGCATTCAGCGACTGCAGTTCCGTCTGCTCCACTTTCCTCCTCCTCTCCCGGGTTTTGTAACCGCCTGCGCTGGGAAACCCAACCCTCCACGCAACGGAGCCTGCCGTGCCTCGTGTTCGTCCTGGGTGCTCAGGATTCCCGAGGGCCTGTGTGAGCTCGTCGTTCTCTCTGTCGGGAATGAACGTCCCTTCCTGCGCTGCGGCGATATACTTCTGAAGCTTCTTGACGGGTATTTCAAGTTGCTCCTTCGTCCAACGGCACTTCCCTGTTTCAGGGTCCAAGGTTCCCCCAACCCCGAAGAACCAAGTCCTTGAATGGTCTGGCCAGTTCAATGTCTCTGGTTCGACCCCTTTATCAAGCAGGTCCTTCTCAGCCTTGTCCCACAACGGCCGGGCTTTGAGGTAGCCACCTGACCCCGTGCGATGGTGATACTCCTTCTTTGCAGCATTTTTCTTGTTTGTCGCTGACATCTTCTTACTCTTCTCCGATGTCTTGTGGGCCACAAATGCGGGCCAGTGATCTCTTATCTTCTCAAATCGGCCGGTGAATTCTGGAGTCTTCCCTTTGTCGACAAACGTTGATTTCAACTCATTCTTCCACCTCCTGAATAGATCTGCCATCCTCTTAAGAGCATGAGCCTTGACCAATGGCTCTATAACTGGCTTATCCGGATCCTCCTCTGGCGGTAGGGTGAAATTTGCCTTCAGCGCGGTCCAAAGATCATATTTCTGTCTATCGTTGACAAAAGACACTTGAGGGTCTTCGCTCTTAGGCTTATTCCTTTGGTGGATGCTGATCGGGATCATGTCCCTAACAAGAACCCCGCACTGAGCAGAAAATGCTTCCTTGGTCCGGCTGGGTTCATTCGGTTGGCCATCGGCCTTGATTGCTGTGATCGTGAACCTTTCATCCTGGCGCAACCTTTTCTTCGGGCCTCGTCTCGTTACCGAAGTTTGGCTCGATCCGGAGGGCTAGAAAAGAAGAAAGAAGAGAGTTAATATGTGTACATACCAAAACAATTAATGCATCAATTAGCTAGTCAGCACAGGCTTAATTAATATATATACCTCGCCGGACTTTGCAACAGCTCCTTCCTCCGTTTGCTCATTGGAGCCATCATAATCATGTCCTTCCACCTCCATTGTTCGATCACCGGAGCTTGCTTCACCCTCTCCTTCCAGACCATCGGTGTCGTTGAGATACAACAAGATATCACCTCCGCCGAGGTTTATGTCCCCCAACAACTGTTCTGCTTCGATGTCTCGGTGCTCCATAGTTTCTGCAAATATTACAACATGGCAATTAATATACAAACATGACAGATGGATATATTAGTGCAAACATAGACCTAGCTAGCTCGATGCTTCTACGGTTTGGGGTGGCCTCGACAACTCTTCTACGAACCGTCTCTCTCATGAATGTCCGACGTCCGGACCGACAAGGGATTTAACAAAATGACGCCATTCTGGATGTGTAGAAAATGGTCCATATTTTTCCTGATCTCATCTACCCTTCTATATGTCACGTTGTCTAGTGTCAAAGAATTCAAGAAAACCATGACTTCATCATTAGCCGGAAATGACAGGCGTATAATGGTACGAAGCTCTTCAAAGTTGTTTTGGAACGGAGTTCCCGATAGAATAATTCGCTTTTTGGTACAAAGTTCAGCAAGAGCCTTCCGAATATCGCTATTTGGAAGGCCTTTGCTGAAATTCGTATCAAAAGGAGAATTATTCTATCAGGAACTCCGTTCCAAAACAACTTTGAAGAGCTTCGTAGCATCATACGCCTGTTACTTCCGACTAATGATGAAGCCATGGATTTCTTCAATACTTTGACAGACAACGTGACATATAGAAGAATATATATATAGATGAGATCAGAAAAAAAATTGGATCAACTTGTGCACATCCATAATGGGGGCATTCTTGATAAATCTATATATGTCAAAATTCAAACTTTGACATATGATCAAACTTTGACATATGATCAAACTTTGACATATGATCAAATGTTGCATATGTCAAAATTCAAACTTTGACATATGATCAAACTTTGACATATGATCAAATGTTGCATATGTCAAAATTCAAACTTTGACATATGATCAAACTTTGATATATGTCCACCGCGATATAAAATAATACATAGACTTGTTCGGACGAGAGGGGGTTGATCGACGTCCCCCCTCATGTCGAAGTTACCGGAGTTATCTTCTAGTGGTTTGGGTGGCCTCGAGAGTTTGTCGAGTAGGGGCGGGAGGGGGTAGGAGATCGACAACGCTTTTTTATATATGTCCACCGCGATATAAAATAATACATAGACTTGTTCGGGCGAGAGGGGGTTGATCGACGTCCCCCCTCATGTCGAAGTGAATGAACAACTCTGAATTTTTTTACATGTACTCCCGAGGGGAATTGAAGTTATCGGGGTTATGTTTATACAACAAATGGACAACTCATCTCATTTCATCTCATCTGAAAAAACATAGCACATCTAAAAAAAATACATACATACATGGAAAAAAATTGCTATGAACACAAAAAACATCATATATGAACATTTTCTATATCCATCCATACATACATACATACATTGAAAAAAATGCTATGAACAAACACATCAGTAGTAATTATTTTTATAATGATTTGGCCTCAAAAAAAAATTTATTAGTATTTTCAAACTCTAGAATGACCCTGTTGCACTTGAACTATTTCAAATAATTCTTTTCAAATGCCACAAATTTTTTGAGAAGTCCTCTGATGCCTATAGATCATTTTTATGCAAAAACCCACTTTGGTCATTTGAAACTTTTGAGCAGTGGCAGAGCAAGGCCGAGCTCGGGGGAGCACGCGGCGAAGTTATCGGGGAGGGGTATACGACCCCCCCCCCCTCATGTCGAAGTTATCGGGAGGGGTATATCGACCCCCCCCCCCTCATGTCGAAGTTATCGGGGAGGGGTATATCGACCCCTCCCCCATGTCAAGTTATCGGGGAGGGGGTATATCGACCCCCACCCCCCTCATCATGCATATATAGCTACCACATACATATATACATTGAAAAAAATTACATTATATATATATGAACAAAAAAATTACATCATATATATACATATGTCATCGACCCCCACCCCTTATCATGAACAAAACATGCTCTGAACAAAAAAATTATACATTATGAACATCTACATACATATAGGCACATACATAAAAATATACTTATATAATATGAACAAAAAATTAATCTAATAAAAAATGAAAAAAAACAGAGACGGGCGGCGCGGGGCCCACAGCGGGGCGGCTGGCGGGGAGGCGGCGATGGCGAGCGAGCGACGACGACGACGGCGACGGCGGGGCGGCCGAGGCAGGGCTTGGGCGGGGGCAGGGGCCGGCGCGGCGACGGCGTGGTCGGGGGCAGGGCCGCTGGGCGACGACACGAGGTGCGGGGAGCGGGCGGCGCCGTCGTGCGGGCTCGGGGCAGGGGCGGCGCGGCGACGACGTCGGAGGCAGGGTGACGACGGCGACGGCGACGAGGAGCAGCGCTGGGGCGTCGGGCACGAACTGGCGATGGAAATCTGAAAATTTCCTAAGTGCTGGCTTATATAGCAAAGGCTTAGGTCCCGGTTCGTGGCACCAACCGGGACCAATGCCCCCCTTTAGTCCCGGTTGGTGCCACCAACCGGGACCAAAGGTCTTTTTCCAGCAGCCCAAAGGGCGGGAAGCAGGGACCTTTGGTCCCGGTTGGTGGAACCAACCGGGACTAAAGGGCGTGCATTGGTCCCGGTTGTGCCACGAACCGTTACCATGCACCCCTTAGTCCCGGTTGGTGCCACCAACCGGGACAAAAGCGTGCGCCCGCGTCGCGGCCAAAAGTTTAGTCCCACCTCGCTAGTTGAGAGAGCTCGAGAGTGGTTTATAAGCGCTGCTGCGCCCACTCTCTCGAGCTCCTCTCAACTGCAGGCTTTCGGCCCAACTCGCACTATGTGCCTGTGGGCCTACTGGGCCTGCTGCGGGCCTGAATCCTGGTCCATGGTTGGGTTTCTAGTCGTATTCAGGCCGTGGTGGCCCAGTAGGCGGCACTTTTTTTATTTTTATTTTGTTTTCTTTGTTGCTTTATTTATTTTATTTTGTTTCTACTTACAACAAAATACTTACTGTTGCTATTTTTATTTATTTTATTAAATTTTATTTTATTTATTTTGTTTCTACTTATTTATTAAAGTTTATTTTGTTTCTACTTATTATTTTTATTTGTTTCTACTTATTTATTTTATTTTATTTTTTGCTTTTTTTTTTTTATTTTATGAAAATTCTTTTTCTTTTAATGTTTTGAAGAGAAAATACTTTGATAATTTTAGTTGCATAAATTTTATATAATTTTAGTTCAATAATACAAGAGGTTTAAAAAGTTTTTTAGTTGATTCCTTTAGCTATTAAAGTTTCATTAAAGTTTTCTAGTTCATTCTTTTTCTATTAAGTTTCATCAAAGTTTTCTAGTTCATTCTTTTAGTTTATTATTTTTGCTATTAGAGTTTCATAAAAGTTGAGAGGGTTACGGCAAAAATGGATGCACTTCGTGTACAAAATGCACAATCTCTTTCGAAGTATCGGGTTTCAGACGAAAACTCATCTGTTACAAAGGGATTTTATTTTTGAACTTATTTGAACTCCAGACTTTTTGTGTGCACAAAATGAACCATTCAAAGCAACATCATCAATTTTCAACCCTTTCTGACTTCATCTGTTATTTTTCATGCATTTACTGATTTTTTTGAGCTAAATGACCCTGAAATTGAAAAGCACTTCAAATGAACTCTGAAGAGGTTGAAAATTGGCATGATATCATCATTTCACCCACATAGCATGTGCAAAAAGTTGAGAGGGTTACAGCAAAAACTGGATGCACTCGTGTACAAAATGGACAATCTCTTTCGAAGTATCAGGGTTTCGGACGAAAACTCATCTGTTACAAAGGAATTTCATTTTTTGAACTAATTTGAACTCCACACTTTTTGTGTGCTCAAAATGAACCATTTATAGCAACATCATCAATTTTCAACCCTTTCTGAGTTCATCTTTTTTTTCATGCATTTACTGATTTTTTTGAGCTAAATGACCCTGAAATTGAAAACACTTCCAATGAACTCTGAAGAGGTTGAAAATTGGCAGATATCATCATTTCACCCACATAGCATGTGCTAAAAAGTTGAGGAGGTTACGGCAAAAACTGATGCACTTCGTGTACAAAATGGACAATCTCTTTCGAAGTATCAGGGTTTCGGACAAAAACTCACCTGTTACAAAGGGATTTCATTTTTTTTAACTAATTTGAACTCCCGACTTTTTGTGCTCAAAATGAACCATTCAAAGCCACATCATCAATTTTCAACCCTTTCTGACTTCATCTGTCTTCACTTTTTCTTCGCTTGTGTCCTTTGCTTATTGCGCCGTAACCATGGATATTCTTCATTGCTTAACAGGGTGCTTGGGTCAGCCTTGACTTTGAAGGGAGGAATTTCATGAAACTTTTCATAATCTTCAGACATGTCTGTCTTACCCTCCACTCCCACGATGTCTCTTTTCCCTGAAAGAACTATGTGGCGCTTTGGCTCATCGTATGATGTATTCGCTTCCAATTCCACAGCTGAGAGCAGGCCAATCATTGATGGTTACAAACAGCAACCATGCAGGTCAAATTCCTCCTGTCTGTGCTCATCCCACACACGTACACCGTTTCCATTCCACAGCTGTAAAAGTTCTTCAACTAATGGCCTTAGGTACACATCATGTCGTTGCCGGGTTGCTTAGGGCCTTGGATGAGTACTGGCATCATAAGGAACTTCCGCTTCATGCACAGCCAAGGAGGAAGGTTATAGATACATAAGTCATGGGCCAGGTGCTATGATTGCTGCTCTGCTCCCCGAAAGGATTAATGCCATCCGCGCTTAAACCAAACCATACGTTCCTTGGTCACCTGCAAAATCAGTCCGGTACTTTCTCTCGATTTTTCTCCACTGTGACCCGTCAGCGGGTGCTCTCAACTTCCCGTCTTTCTTACGGTCCTCTCTGTGCCATCGCATCAACTTGGCATGCTCTGTTGTTCTGAACAGACGTTTCAACCGTGGTATTATAGGAGCATACACATCACCTTGGCAGGAACCCTCTTCCTGGGGGGCTCGCGTCAACATCACCAGGGTCATCTCGTCTGATCTTATACCGCAATGCACCGCATACCGGGCATGCGTTCAAACTCGTACGCACCACGGTACATGATGCAGTCATTAGGGCATGCATGTATCTTCTGCACCTCCAATCTAGAGGGCATACGACCTTCTTTGCTGCATACGTACTGTCGGGCAATTCGTTATCCTTAGGAAGCTTCTTCTTCAATATTTTCAGTAGCTTCTCAAATCCTTTGTCAGGCACAGCATTCTCTGCCTTCCACTGCAGCAATTCTAGTACGGTACCGAGCTTTGTGTTGCCATCTTCGCAATTGGGGTATAACCCTTTTGGTGTATCCTCTAACATGCGATCGAATTTCAGCTTCTCCTTTTCAGTTTCGCACTGTCTCCTTGCATCAACAATGACCCGGTGGAGATCATCATCGGGCACATCGTCTGGTTCCTCTGATCTTCAGCTTCCCCCGTTGCAGCATCATCGTATTCAGGGGACACATAGTTGTCATCGTCCTCTTCTTCTTCGCTGTCTTCCATCATAACCCCTATTTCTCCGTGCCTGGTCCAAACATTATAGTTGTGGCATGAAACCCTTATAAAGCAGGTGGGTGTGAAGGATTTTCCGGTCAGAGTAAGACTTCGTATTCCCACATATAGGGCATGGACAACACATAAAACCATTCTGCTTGTTTGCCTCAGCCACTTCGAGAAAATTATGCACGCCCTTAATATACTCGGAGGTGCGTCTGTCACCGTACATCCATTGCGGGTTCTCTGCGTGCATTATATATAATTAAGTGTGTCAAAAACCATTACAAAACATCATGAACAGTAAGTGACCAAATTAATAGAAGTTCATCATCACATTAAAACCAAAGTACATACATAGTTCTCATTGAACAACATATAGCTCTTCAGAGCATCTAATTAAACCATACATTATTGAAACTATGTAAAACATTCAATGCAACAACAAATGCGATTATAATCGCAACCAAGGTAACAATTGATCCAACGGCATAATGATACCAAGCCTCGGATGAATGGCATATTTCTATACTTTCTAATCTTGAAGCGCATTGCATCCATCTTGATCTTGTGATCATCGACGACATCCGCAACATGCAACTCCAATATCATCTTCTCCTCCTCAATTTTTTTCAATTTTTCCTTCAAGTAATTGTTTTCTTCTTCAACTAATTAACCTCTCCACAATAGGGTCGGTTGGAATTCCGGTTCACATACCTCCTAGATAAAAAAAATCTATTGTCACGTTGGTCGGCATAATTGTCATAAACAACAAATGAACCAAATAGTTATAAAATATAATTATACCACATCCGAATCATAGACAGGACGAGGGCCGACGGGGGCGGATACAAACCATCGCATATATAATAACAAACAATAATAAAAGTAAGAAAATTATACAAGTATCTATGTAAATCATACAAGTAAGATTTTTTTTTCTTTAGAAAGAAGATAAGAACAAGAGGCTCACCACGGTTATGCCGGCGACGAGATCGGCGCGGGCATCGACGGCGGTGAGACGGGGACGGGACGTGACGGACCGCTAAACCTAGACAAATCTTGAGGAAAATGGAGCTTGAAGGTCGAGTTTGGAGAGGAGAAAGCTTAAGTAGTGTTGCTCGGCATTTCATCGAACACCTCATGTGCATAGGAGGTGAGCTAAGCACCACAACACCTCCCCTCGCCGGCCAGAAAAACAGAGTAGTGGAGTGCTTTGCTCGCGGGCGAGGGGTATATATAGGCACAACATTGGTCCCGGTTCGTGGTTGGAACCGGGACTAAAGGCCACCCTTTGGTCCCGGTTCCAGCCACGAACCGGGACCAAGGATGTGGGCCAGGAGCGAGGCCCATTGGTCCCGGTTCGTGTCTGGAACCGGGACCAAAGGGTCCAGACACCGGGACCAATGCCCCACGAGCCCCGGCCGGCCCCCTGGGCGCACGAACCGGGACGTATGCCCGCATGTGTCCCGGTTCCTGACTGAACCGGGACTAATGGGCTGGGCTGGCCTAGACCAAAGCCTGTTTTCTACTAGTGAATGTAGCCCGACCAGCTCCTCGTTCCATGATGAACTGGTTGCCTCGATCAGATGAGCCACCATCTGGGGCGGGTTTGCTACCAGTGAAGTAATAGGTCTCTTGAAGCTGTCTCGGGGAATCCAGTTTTGATGCCATATTTGTGGTGTTTCACCACTCCCGATTCTCCTGATATCTCCCTGTGCTAAGATGTCGCGGCCATCAAGTATTGCCCTCCATATCTAGGATGGATACGACCCCATCCCGCCTCTAGTAATGAGCTGTTCGGATAGTAAACCGCTTTCAAAATTTTGCCACTCAAGGACCTTTCCTCTGTCAACAACCTCCATGCCTGGCGTGCAGAGAGCTAAGTTGAATATTTCCATGTCACGAAAACCAAGGCCTCCAAGATTTTTAGGTTGAGTCATGATATCCCAAGCTACCCAGCTCGGTTTCCTCCTTCCCTGCTTACTGCCCCACCAGAATTGCCAAATGATGGAAGTTATGCTCTCACAAAGTCCACTTGGCAATCTGAAACAAGACATAAAAGACAGGAATGGCTTGGGCAACTATTTGATCAAAACTCTTTACCTGCTGAAGATAAAAGTTTCTCCATCCACCCTTTTATTTTCTCCCAGACACGATCTCTCAAGTATTTGATAGTGCCGTTCTTCGAGTGTCCCACATCTGTAGGCATGCCTAGATATCGTTCACTCAATGATTCATTATGGACCTGCAAGGTATTCTTGACCACCTCTCTCAGAATATAGATGACTTGTCATGATTTATCCTTTACCCTGAAGCACCACAGTAAGTATGAAGTAGGTTTGACACCACTCCAGACCCCTCTACACTCGCCTTGAAAAGCAACAGGCTGTCATCTGCAAACAGAAGGTGGTTAACAGCGGGCGCCGTCGGTGCCACCTTGATGCCTACAAACGATGACTGAGAACTGGATTTGAGGAGGCACAAAAGGCCCTCGCTGCAATCAAGAATAAGTAGGGGGAGATTGGGTCTCCCTGCCGAATACCTCTTGTTGGTCTGAAAATTCAAGTTTCTCACCATTGAAGAGCACCGAGAAACTTCTGATGAAACCATGCTCATCACAGTATTTATCCATTGACCTGCAAAACCAAGCTTTGCCATGATGGCTCTCAAATATGACCATCCAACCTGTCATAGGCCTTCATCATGTCGAGCTTTAATGCACAAAAGGAGTTAGCTTTTGACCTGGACCTCTTCATGAAATGTAGACACTCATAGGCACATATGATGTTTGTCAGTTATCAACCTTCCTGGAACAAAGGCTGACTGCTCCTCCGAAATTATGTCAGGTAAAATAAGTTTCAGTCTGTTTGCTATCACCTTTGAGGCTATCTTGTATAAAACATTGCATAGATTTATTGGCCTGAACTGGGATAATACCGTTGGATTTTTTACCTTGGGAATCAGTACCAAAGCCGTGTCATTGATGCACTCCGGCTTTCTTCTCCTCGTACTATCCTCAGGACAATATTTGTGACTTCATCTCCGCAAATGTCCCAGTGGCGCTGATAAAATGATCTGGAAAACCGCCAGGGCCGGCGCTTTTGTTGGGAACATCTGGAACAATGCATTTTTCACTTCCTCCTTAGTGTATGGCGCGCACAAGGCTGTGTTCATTTCACAGTTACCTTGCGGGGTACGTGCTGTAAAACAGCCCCCATATCTTGTACACCCTCAGATGAGTATAAGGTTTGATAAAAATCATTGGCCATAGCCTTCAACTCTGCAGGGTCTGCTATCACCGCGCCAAGGGAATTCTAAGAGCCTTTATCATATTTTTCTTCCTCCGTATACTAGCTCGAAGATGAAAAAATTTGGTGTTCTGTCACCAGCCGACAGCCATTCAACTCTGGCCCGTTGGCGCTACATGATTTCCTCTCGGTGGTACATCTCAATTAACCGTTCATTTACTTTTAGTTCCACATGAGTTGGTCTGTCCTCGCCGGGGTCATTCCTGAGCTCTTCTAGCATACTTTTCAGGTGCTTTATTTCTTTCCGGACACTGCCAAAGGTATCCCTGCTCCATCTATTCAAGCCCTTTTATAGCTGTCTAATTTTTGTCGCATCTCTTCTACTGACGAACACGGTTATCCGAGCCCCAAACGGTTGTGAGCTGGTCCCTAAAACCTTCATGCGATTCCCACATCAGTTCGTATTTGAAGGGTCGTTGCACTTGCACCTCCTCCGAACATCCAAAGTCAATTAGCAAAGGCGAGTGGTCTGAAGTAGACACTGTAAGATGTGAAACAGATGCCGCTGGGAACTTGGCCATCCATGCAACATTAACCAATGCTCTGTCTAATCTGCATCTGTATAGCTGCCCCCTGAAACCTTCTTCTCAAAAGTCCAGAAATTTCCCTTGAACCCCAAGTCTAGCAACATGCAAATATCTGTGGTATCTCGAAAGGCCTGAATTTGAGCGTTGCTGCGCTGCCCCACCCCCTCATGCTCTTCTGGACGTAGCATTTCGTTGAAATCACCCATGCACAACCATGGGAGAGTGCTCAAAGTGCTAATGTTTCTTAAAACTGTCCAGTTTGATGCCTGAAGTGTGTCTGTGATTCGCCATATACACATGTCAGCCTCCATTTTTCATTGTATTTTCCTCCACCGAAACATCAAGATGATAACAAGAGTAACCAAGAATCTCCACTTTTATTGAATTATTCCAAAAAAGACCAATACACCACTCCGACCTTGACTACTAACAGCATACGAATTATCAAAACCCAAAGTACCAGCTAAAGCTTCTACCCTAGCCCCATCTATCGTGTTTCAACTATGCATAGTAGGGTAGGGACAAATTTCTTCGCGAAGTCGCAAAGCTCTCGAACTGTCGCGGCTGCCCGCACCGCGACAGTTCCAACAAAAGGCACTCATTAGCCTCGCGGCACCCGTCATTCGGGCCCGCCAACTTTAGATCTCCTATCGCTTGCATGCTGTTTTTTGCCGGGGTGTTTCTTCTCTGTTTCCAGTATAACCTTCGCCCTTTTCAGGTCCTGTTTACCACTCGGGCTTGGAGGAACCTCCGGAGGAGGTAGTGCCAATTGGTTAGCCCGCTCTGTGTTAACTGATTCTTTCGCTGGTAGCCCAGTTTGAGCAGCCAGTTCCAACGCTCTCTTTCGTTATTCTCAGCATCTTGCATATCAGAGTCAAGATATTCTCCTGCCTCGTATCATCCTCATAGCCTTCATAACGCGAGCTTTCAGGCGCTTCCCTTCCGCGGCCTCCGCCGCATCCCTCTATGTCCGCCTCTCCGGCCACGCCCGGTTCCCATATGAACAAAAAAATTACATCATATATATACATATGTACATCGACCCCCACCCCCCTTATCATGAACAAAAACATGCTCTGAACAAAAAAATTAATACATTATGAACATCTACATACATATAGGCACATACATAAAAATATACATTATATATATATGAACAAAAAATTAATCTAATAAAAAATGAAAAAAAAACAGAGACGGGGCGGCGCGGGGGCTCACAGCGGGGGCGGCTGGCGACGGCGATGGCGACGGCGACGACGACGACGGCGACGGCGGGGGCGGGCCGAGGCAGGGGCTTGGGCGCGGGGCAGGGGCCGGCGCGGCGACGGCGTGGTCGGGGGCAGGGCCGCTGGGCGACGACGACGAGGTGCGGGGAGCGGGCGGCGACGGCGTCGAGGGCTCGGGGCAGGGGCGGCGCGGCGACGACGTCGGAGGCAGGGTGACGACGGCGACGGCGACGAGGAGCAGCGCTGGGGCGTCGGGCACGAACTGGCGATGGAAATCTGAAAATTTCCTAAGTGCTGGCTTATATAGCAAAGGCTTAGGTCCCGGTTCGTGGCACCAACCGGGACCAATGCCCCCCTTTAGTCCGTTGGTGCCACCAACCGGGACCAAAGGCTTTTTCCAGCACCCAAAGGGCGGAAGCAGGGACCTTTGGTCCCGGTTGGTGGAACCAACCGGACTAAAGGGCGTGCATGGTCCCGGTTGGTGCCCGAACCGGTACCAATGCACCCCTTTAGTCCCGGTCTTGGTCCAACGAACCGGGACAAAAAGCCTTGTGCTGCCCGCGTCGCGGCCAAAAGTTTAGTCCCACCTCGCTAGTTGAGAGAGCTCGAGAGTGGTTTATAAGCGCTGCTGCGCCCACTCTCTCGAGCTCCTCTCAACTGCAGGCTTTCGGGCCTAAACTCGCACTATGTGCCTGTGGGCCTACTGGGCCTGCTGCGGGCCTGAATCCTGGTCCATGGTTGGGTTTCTAGTCGTATTCAGGCCGTGGTGGCCCAGTAGGCGGCACTTTTTTTATTTTTATTTTGTTTTCTTTGTTGCTTTATTTATTTTATTTTGTTTCTACTTACAACAAAATACTTACTGTTGCTATTTTTATTTATTTTATTAAATTTTATTTTATTTTATTTTGTTTCTACTTATTTATTAAAGTTTATTTTGTTTCTACTTATTTATTTTATTTTGTTTCTACTTATTTATTTTATTTTATTTTTTGCTTTTTTTATTTATTTTATGAAAATTCTTTTTCTTTTAATGTTTTGAAGAGAAAATACTTTGATAATTTTAGTTGCATAAATTTTATATAATTTTAGTTTCAATAATACAAGAGGTTTAAAAAGTTTTTTAGTTGATTCCTTTAGCTATTAAAGTTTCATTAAAGTTTTCTAGTTCTTTCTTTTCTATTAGAGTTTCATCAAAGTTTTCTAGTTCATTCTTTTAGTTTATTATTTTTGCTATTAGAGTTTCATAAAAGTTGAGAGGGTTACGGCAAAAACTGGATGCACTTCGTGTACAAAATGCACAATCTCTTTCGAGTATCAGGTTTTCAGACGAAAACTCATCTGTTACAAAGGGATTTTATTTTTTTGAACTTATTTGAACTCCAGACTTTTTGTGTGCACAAAATGAACCATTCAAGACAACATCATCAATTTTCAACCCTTTCTGACTTCATCTGTTATTTTTCCATGCATTTACTGATTTTTTTGAGCTAAATGACCCTGAAATTGAAAAGCACTTCCAATGAACTCTGAAGAGGTTGAAAATTGGCATGATATCATCATTTCACCCACATAGCATGTGCTAAAAAGTTGAGAGGGTTACGGCAAAAACTGGATGCACTTCGTGTACAAAATGGACAATCTCTTTCGAAGTATCAGGGTTTCGGACAAAAACTCACCTGTTACAAAGGGATTTCATTTTTTTTAACTAATTTGAACTCCCGACTTTTTGTGTGCTCAAAATGAACCATTCAAAGCCACATCATCAATTTTCAACCCTTTCTGACTTCATCTGTCTTCACTTTTTCTTCGCTTGTGTCCTTTGCTTATTGCGCCGTAACCATGGATATTCTTCATTGCTTAACAGGGTGCTTGGGTCAGCCTTGACTTTGAAGGGAGGAATTTCATGAAACTTTTCATAATCTTCAGACATGTCTGTCTTACCCTCCACTCCCACGATGTCTCTTTTCCCTGAAAGAACTATGTGGCGCTTTGGCTCATCGTATGATGTATTCGCTTCCAATTCCACAGCTGAGAGCAGGCCAATCATTGATGGTTACAAACAGCAACGCATGCAGGTCAAATTCCTCCTGTCTGTGCTCATCCCACACACGTACACCGTTTCCATTCCACAGCTGTAAAAGTTCTTCAACTAATGGCCTTAGGTACACATCAATGTCGTTGCCGGGTTGCTTAGGGCCTTGGATGAGTACTGGCATCATAATGAACTTCCGCTTCATGCACAGCCAAGGAGGAAGGTTATAGATACATAGAGTCATGGGCCAGGTGCTATGATTGCTGCTCTGCTCCCCGAAAGGATTAATGCCATCCGCGCTTAAACCAAACCATACGTTCCTTGGGTCACCTGCAAAATCAGTCCGGTACTTTCTCTCGATTTTTCTCCACTGTGACCCGTCAGCGGGTGCTCTCAACTTCCCGTCTTTCTTACGGTCCTCTCTGTGCCATCGCATCAACTTGGCATGCTCTTTGTTTCTGAACAGACGTTTCAACCGTGGTATTATAGGAGCATACCACATCACCTTGGCAGGAACCCTCTTCCTGGGGGGCTCGCCGTCAACATCACCAGGGTCATCTCGTCTGATCTTATACCGCAATGCACCGCATACCGGGCATGCGTTCAAATCCTCGTACGCACCACGGTACATGATGCAGTCATTAGGGCATGCATGTATCTTCTGCACCTCCAATCCTAGAGGGCATACGACCTTCTTTGCTGCATACGTACTGTCGGGCAATTCGTTATCCTTAGGAAGCTTCTTCTTCAATATTTTCAGTAGCTTCTCAAATCCTTTGTCAGGCACAGCATTCTCTGCCTTCCACTGCAGCAATTCTAGTACGGTACCGAGCTTTGTGTTGCCATCTTCGCAATTGGGGTATAACCCTTTTTGGTGATCCTCTAACATGCGATCGAATTTCAGCTTCTCCTTTTCAGTTTCGCACTGTCTCCTTGCATCAACAATGACCCGGTGGAGATCATCATCGGGCACATCGTCTGGTTCCTCTTGATCTTCAGCTTCCCCCGTTGCAGCATCATCGTATTCAGGGGACACATAGTTGTCATCGTCCTCTTCTTCTTCGCTGTCTTCCATCATAACCCCTATTTCTCCGTGCCTGGTCCAAACATTATAGTGTGGCATGAAACCCTTATAAAGCAGGTGGGTGTGAAGGATTTTCCGGTCAGAGTAAGACTTCGTATTCCCACATATAGGGCATGGACAACACATAAAACCATTCTGCTTGTTTGCCTCAGCCACTTCGAGAAAATTATGCACGCCCTTAATATACTCGGAGGTGCGTCTGTCACCGTACATCCATTGCGGGTTCATCTGCGTGCATTATATATAATTAAGTGTGTCAAAAACCATTACAAAACATCATGAACAGATAAGTGACCAAATTAATAGAAGTTCATCATCACATTAAAACCAAAGTACATACATAGTTCTCATTGAACAACATATAGCTCTTCAGAGCATCTAATTAAACCATACATTATTGAAACTATGTAAAACATTTCAATGCAACAACAAATGCGATTATAATCGCAACCAAGGTAACAATTGATCCAACGGCATAATGATACCAAGCCTCGGTATGAATGGCATATTTTCTATACTTTCTAATCTTGAAGCGCATTGCATCCATCTTGATCTTGTGATCATCGACGACATCCGCAACATGCAACTCCAATATCATCTTCTCCTCCTCAATTTTTTTCAATTTTTCCTTCAAGTAATTGTTTTCTTCTTCAACTAAATTTAACCTCTCCACAATAGGGTCGGTTGGAATTTCCGGTTCACATACCTCCTAGATAAAAAAAATCTATGTCACGTTGGTCGGCATAATTGTCATAAACAACAAATGAACCAAATAGTTATAAAATATAATATATACCACATCCGAATCATAGACAGGACGAGGGCCGACGGGGGCGGATACCAAAACCATCGCACTATATAATAACAAACAATAATAAAAGTAAGAAAATTATACAAGTATCTATGTAAATCATACAAGTAAGATTTTTTTTCTTTTAGAAAGAAGATAAGAACAAGAGGCTCACCACGGTTATGCCGGCGACGAGATCGGCGCGGGCGATCGACGGCGGTGAAGACGGGGACGGGACGTGACGGACCGCTAAACCTAGACAAATCTTGAGGAAAATGGAGCTTGAAGGTCGAGTTTGGAGAGGAGAAAGCTTAAGTAGTGTTGCTCGGGCATTTCATCGAACACCTCATGTGCATAGGAGGTGAGCTAGAGCACCACAAACACCTCCCCTCGCCGGCCAGAAAAAACAGAGTAGTGGAGTGCTTTGCTCGCGGGCGAGGGGTATATATAGGCACAACATTGGTCCCGGTTCGTGGTTGGAACCGGGACTAAAGGCCACCCTTTGGTCCCGGTTCCAGCCACGAACCGGGACCAATGGATGTGGGCCAGGAGCGAGGCCCATTGGTCCCGGTTCGTGTCTGGAACCGGGACCAAAGGGTCCAGACGAACCGGGACCAATGCCCCACGAGCCCCGGCCGGCCCCCTGGGCGCACGAACCGGGACGTATGCCCGCATGTGTCCCGGTTCCTGACTGAACCGGGACTAATGGGCTGGGCTGGCCTAGACCAAAGCCCTGTTTTCTACTAGTGAATGTAGCCCGAACCAGCTCCTCGTTCCATGATGAACTGGTTGCCTCGATCAGATGAGCCACCATCTGGGGCGGGTTTGCTACCAGTGAAGTAATAGGTCTCTTGAAGCTGTCTCGGGGAATCCAGTTTTGATGCCATATGTTGGTGGTTTCACCACTCCCGATTCTCCTGATTACTCCCTGTGCTAAGATGTCGCGGCCATCAAGTATTGCCCTCCATATCTAGGATGGATACGACCCCATCTCCGCCTCTAGTAATGAGCTGTTCGGATAGTAAACCGCTTTCAAAATTTTGCCACTCAAGGACCTTTCCTCTGTCAACAACCTCCATGCCTGGCGTGCAAGAAGAGCTAAGTTGAATATTTCCATGTCACGAAAACCAAGGCCTCCAAGATTTTTAGGTTGAGTCATGATATCCCAAGCTACCCAGCTCGGTTTCCTCCTTCCCTGCTTACTGCCCCACCAGAATTGCCAAATGATGGAAGTTATGCTCTCACAAAGTCCACTTGGCAATCTGAAACAAGACATAGAAAAGACAGGAATGGCTTGGGCAACTGATTTGATCAAAACTTCTTTACCTGCTGAAGATAAAAGTTTCTCCATCCACCCTTTTATTTTCTCCCAGACACGATCTCTCAAGTATTTGAATGTGCCGTTCTTCGAGTGTCCCACATCTGTAGGCATGCCTAGATATCGTTCACTCAATGATTCATTATGGACCTGCAAGGTATTCTTGACCACCTCTCTCAGAATATAGATGACTTGTCATGATTTATCCTTTACCCTGAAGCACCACAGTAAGTATGAAGTAGGTTTGACACCACTCCAGACCCCTCTACACTCGCCTTGAAAAGCAACAGGCTGTCATCTGCAAACAGAAGGTGGTTAACAGCGGGCGCCGTCGGTGCCACCTTGATGCCTACAAACGATGACTGAGAACTGGATTTGAGGAGGCACAAAAGGCCCTCTGCTGCAATCAAGAATAAGTAGGGGGAGATTGGGTCTCCCTGCCGAATACCTCTTGTTGGTCTGAAAGATTCAAGTTTCTCACCATTGAAGAGCACCGAGAAACTTACTGATGAAACCATGCTCATCACAGTATTTATCCATTGACCTGCAAAACCAAGCTTTGCCATGATGGCTCTCAAATATGACCACTCCAACCTGTCATAGGCCTTCATCATGTCGAGCTTTAATGCACAAAAGGAGTTAGCTTTTGACCTGGACCTCTTCATGAAATGTAGACACTCATAGGCACATATGATGTTGTCAGTTATCAACCTTCCTGGAACAAAGGCTGACTGCTCCTCCGAAATTATGTCAGGTAAAATAAGTTTCAGTCTGTTTGCTATCACCTTTGAGGCTATCTTGTATAAAACATTGCATAGATTTATTGGCCTGAACTGGGATAATACCGTTGGATTTGTTACCTTGGGAATCAGTACCAAAGCCGTGTCATTGATGCACTCCGGGCTTTCTTCTCCTCGTACTATCCTCAGGACAATATTTGTGACTTCATCTCCGCAAATGTCCCAGTGGCGCTGATAAAAATGATCTGGAAAACCGCCAGGGCCCGGCGCTTTTGTTGGGAACATCTGGAACAATGCATTTTTCACTTCCTCCTTAGTGTATGGCGCGCACAAGGCTGTGTTCATTTCATCAGTTACCTTGCGGGGTACGTGCTGTAAAACAGCCCCCATATCTTGTACACCCTCAGATGAGTATAAGGTTTGATAAAAATCATTGGCCATAGCCTTCAACTCTGCAGGGTCTGCTATCACCGCGCCAAGGGAATTCTGAAGAGCCTTTATCATATTTTTCTTCCTCCGTATACTAGCTCGAAGATGAAAAAATTTGGTGTTCCTGTCACCAGCCGACAGCCATTCAACTCTGGCCCGTTGGCGCTACATGATTTCCTCTCGGTGGTACATCTCAATTAACCGTTCATTTACTTTTAGTTCCACATGAGTTGGTCCTGTCCTCGCCGGGTCATTCCTGAGCTCTTCTAGCATACTTTTCAGGTGCTTTATTTCTTTCCGGACACTGCCAAAGGTATCCCTGCTCCATCTATTCAAGCCCTTTGATAAGCTGTCTAATTTTTGTCGCATCTCTTCTACTGACGAACACGGTTATCCAGAGCCCCAAACGGTTGTGAGCTGGTCCCTAAAACCTTCATGCGATTCCCACATCAGTTCGTATTTGAAGGGTCGTTGCACTTGCACCTCCTCCGAACATCCAAAGTCAATTAGCAAAGGCGAGTGGTCTGAAGTAGACACTGTAAGATGTGAAACAGATGCCGCTGGGAACTTGGCCATCCATGCAACATTAACCAATGCTCTGTCTAATCTGCATCTTGTATAGCTGCCCCCTGAAACCTTCTTCTCAAAAGTCCAGAAATTTCCCTTGAACCCCAAGTCTAGCAACATGCAAATATCTGTGGTATCTCGAAAGGCCTGAATTTGAGCGTTGCTGCGCTGCCCCACCCCCTCATGCTCTTCTGGACGTAGCATTTCGTTGAAATCACCCATGCACAACCATGGGAGAGTGCTCAAAGTGCTAATGTTCTTTAAAACTGTCCAAGTTTGATGCCTGAAGTGTGTCTGTGATTCGCCATATACACATGTCAGCCTCCATTTTTCATTGTTATTTTCCTCCACCGAAACATCAAGATGATAACAAGAGTAACCAAGAATCTCCACTTTTATTGAATTATTCCAAAAAAGACCAATACCACCACTCCGACCTTGACTACTAACAGCATACGAATTATCAAAACCCAAAGTACCAGCTAAAGCTTCTACCCTAGCCCCATCTATCTGTGTTTCAACTATGCATAGTAGGGTAGGGACAAATTTCTTCGCGAAGTCGCAAAGCTCTCGAACTGTCGCGGCTTTGCCCGCACCGCGACAGTTCCAACAAAAGGCACTCATTAGCCTCGGCGGCACCCGTCATTCGGGCCCGCCAACTTTAGATCTCCTATCGCTTGCATGCTGTTTTTTGCCGGGGTGTTCTTCTCTGTTTCCAGTATAACCTTCGCCCTTTTCAGGTCCTGTTTACCACTCGGGCTTGGAGGAACCTCCGGAGGAGGTAGTGCCAATTGGTTAGCCCGCTCTGTGTTAACTGATTCTTTCGCTGGTAGCCCAGTTTGAGCAGCCAGTTCCAACGCTCTCTTTCTGTTATTCTCAGCATCTTGCATATCAGAGTCAAGATATTCTCCATGCCTCGTATCATCCTCATAGCCTTCATAACGCGAGCTTTCAGGCGCTTCCCTTCCGCGGCCTCCGCCGCATCCTCCTCTATGTCCGCCTCTCCGGCCACGCCCGTTCCCAGGTCCTCGCCCGGTCCTCATCGTCCAAGATGCTCGCAGGTCCTTGAAGATCAATGCTGACGGTGGATGAATTCCCATACCGTGTTCCTTGAAAAGGTGACCCAGCATACCACATACTGCACACCAATCGGGCAGCTTCTCATACTTAACCCGGTAGATCTGGCGCTTCCAATCGCGTATCATTGATACTGCATTCTCCAAGGGCTTCATAACATTGATTCTTATCCAGACCCTATAAAAGTTTCTTGCAAAGTCCTGCGATGGTGGTTCAGCAAAGAGAACCTCTCCAATCTTTGCCGCAAGTGCCAGCACTAGATGTGCAAACAGATCTGGAACGTTGTGGATCTGAGCCCAGATTTCTATAGTGTCAAGTTGAACTGTGGAGGGTTTTACGAGTCCATCATACGGCTTGATAATCACCGCATCTCCCCTAAAGTGCCAAGGGCCATCCTGGGTGACTCTCTCCCAATCTCCTAAGCAAGAGAATTGAGCGGTGTAAAGGTTGTCCTCCAATGGCTTGAATTTTACTTCCTGCGCTAGATCCCATGCCGCCCGCATGTTCTTGAAGAACCAAAATTGACTATATGTTTTGCTTGAGTGTACTCTAATCAGGGCAACCCATCGAGCGGCCTCCGGCGGAACCTCTTTCTCATCAAAAACAACATCGTCCAGATCTTCCTCTGTCAGTCCCAGCTCTTGCATCAGCTTTTCCACGTCCTCGGCCTCCTCTTGATCCGCCGTCGCAGATCCCGAAGCCTTGTTAGATGACATCCTGAAACCCTAGTCCAATGAAACCGATCGGACCTTTCTGATGAAACCCTAGCCCTCCGCCGTCCCAGCCTCTCCAGTGCGGGAGCACGGACCAGGTAAGGCGCTGCGGAGGTAGGGGAAGACTATCTCGACGGCGGTGTAACGAGTCGCCCCGGGAGAAGCAAAACCCTAACGAGAGGGAAAACCGCTTCGATGATAGGTGAGGTGGTACTAATCTACTCGCTGGTACGCCATAACATGGGCCACGACGGCTCTATTGCTTCTGGGCCGCAGGGCCATAATACATGCATGTGCTACTGTGCGCTCACATCACCGTGATTGTGGATAGCGACGTACTTATTTAGTCCCGTATAGCCGGTTTGAGCAAGAGGTCGCATGCAGCACTGTATTTAGAAATGCTAGGTGCGGACGTTGAAAGACAAACAGGCACGCTAAATACCATGAATATTCTCCCCTCAACCGGCGGATTACAGCCTGATTGTCGGCCGCGTCGGTTGCTGGATGCGTGTCCCATGGGCCCCATCTCCCTCTAGAGAGATTGCGTAGCCTTTTCTTCTTGAGGCTTCCCGTGACTCCATGACTACTATATCCATTGGGGCCCGTCTCTCGTGACCCCCTCGTCTGCCCCCGTGGGCGGCCAGGGGGAAACCCTAGCCGCCGCCCGCCAGAGGCCTCTCCCCCACCTCCCCTACACCTCGCCGCCACCGAAGAGCGCCGCCGGGCGAAGCCTGACTGGTGCTGGTGGCGGCGTGGCCATTTTCCCTCCTTCCCTGGTGATCTGCGGCGCGGGACGCGGCGTGCTGGTGAGGAGCGAGGCGCTCGCGTGGGGTGGCTCGGCGACGACGCGGCCGACCGTGCTGTGGGCGTGGCGGTGCGACGGAGCGGCGGCGGCGGCTGCGCGGAATTCCTGGTGGGACGTGCTGACGCTTTGGGGAGGCGGGACAGCTAGCTGTGGCGGCGGCTCCATCAGTTCCAAGCATATGGCGACGAGGGCTGCGGCGGCGCGGGATCGCTGGTTGGGGTCGCTGGCCTCGGCCAGATCTGGCCGTGGCTGGTGGTTGGACGCGTTCATGATGTGCGGTGATTGTCCAAGGTCACCGGGTTGTGGACGGCGTGGTGGCGGGTGTGGACCGCCGGCAACTGGGCGGATATCGACGGGTTCTTCCGATCAAGCAGAGATTCGACCCTGGTCTGGGCCCAACACACCACGGGCAACTCCGGGGGAAATCCTAGGTCTCATTGGGACCGAGCGATGACGATGCTTTTGTATCGTAGTCCCTCTTGAGGGCATCATCTTGGGAGTTTGCTCAGGTGGAAGGGACCAGCGACGCCGGCGGCGTACGGACTGGTGGCGCGGCTGCCGATGAAAATCATGCCGACTTCGGTCATGGCAGACGATGGCGGTGTCTCCGATGTTGTTTCCATGTTGAGGCATCATCGTTGCAGTTTGCGTCATCAGGCTCGGGATGCTCCGGGGGAAACCCTAGATCTGGGTCTCCTGGGTCGGACGATGACGGCGCGTTTGGTGTCATTCGCCCTCCTGGGGGCCGGGCATTGTTTTGGAGCATGTGCTGGCTGGAGGGGACTAGAGGAGGAGCGGTATTCAATCTACCACAAGGCCGACGGCGGATCCCGGCGACATGGCGCTACGGAGTTTCGGCAACGGGCGCAAACGGATGGATACGTGCAGGATGATGGCGCTGTCTGGCGCCGTGGTGGCGTCGATGGCAGGCCTGACAAGGTCAGTGCGTCAGTACCTGCTCTGGAGATGGACCAGTGGAAGATGGTGGCGGCGGCTTCTGAGAGTGCGTCGGACCGGTGTGTGACACAGTCCCGGTATGTGGCTGGGCTGGGGCATCCGGCTTTAGATGTTAGGTTTTGGTGCGATGTCTGTTTGGTATTCGACTCGGATATTCGGCACCCCTTCATCAAGGGCATAGGAGTAGCGACAGGTGTTGCCAAGATGATGGCTTCAGGCTTACTGATGTATTACTTTGTAAGGTCTTTGTGAATAATTAATAAAGTGGTTGTATGCATCTCCCAGACGTAGGGACCGGGGGTGCATCCTCCTTTTCCAAAAAAAATGACTACTATATCCAGAGAAACCTTATCCATGTCTCATGGTCATCTCTCTCATCTCCTTTCTTTTCACACATCGCTCCCTTTTGAGTTGCTCACCACGCTACTCCATATCCGTGCGAGTTCGTAAGGGAGCTCTCGATTGCCTCCGGCGAGCGGAGACATGGCCGTGGCCCTCCGGCCTTCTTCCTCGTCTCGACACCGACGACGGCAAGGCGCCGTTCACTTCTGCTGCAAAAAACAAATCCGCAACAAGACCTCTATTGCAGAAAAAAATCCGCAACAAAACCGTTGTTGCAAAAAAAAAATCCGCAACACAACCTCTGTTGCGAAAATATTTCCGCAATTCAATCTTTATTGCATAAAAATTCTGGCCTTCTTCCTCGTCTAGACACCGACGACGGAAAGGCGCCGTTCACTTCTGCAACATCACTGTTGTTGCAAAAAACAAATCCGCAACAAGACCTCTGTTACACAAAAAATTCCGCAACAAGACCACTGTTGCAAAAAAAAAAATCCGCAACACAACCTCTGTTGCGAAAATATTTCCGCAACTCAATCTTTGTTGCATAAAAATTCCGCAACACAACCTCTGTTACAAATGTTTCTGCAATAAAATCTCTGTTGCAAAGTGGAGAAAAGACGTTCACCCCGCTAGATCTATGTCAAATCCAACGGCTCGCGAGGCTGTGGATCTTTTAAAAAGATCCACCGGCCGACACGTAGCAGCCCCCTTTGGGAAACTATTGGGCTCAGCCGGCTGATTTTCACGCCCGCATCCGCCACCTGCTTTGCTCGACACGTGGCCAGGGCCCCGGAAACAGCTTATCTCCCTTTCTGCCTTATCTCTCCAGCAAAGGACATGAGCCAGATATTTTCTTCGTCCCCAGGCGTGATCCTTCTCCTATCTTTTCCCTTTCTACTATCTCTCAATCTCACTCGTGGGCACCTACCTCCTTCCTGCCTCCTTGTGCAGCAAGCTGTCGTGGGACAACTCTTCCCAGGTCTACTGCCTAAGGCTCCCTGGTGCCTCTCCAAGCACTGCTGCAAGTTGTGGTAGTGCCAGTGCTGCGAGCCGTCGGCCATGCTACGACCGGGTACCCACCACTGTGAGGCATCGGTCACGCTACGAGTTTCTGCAACAATGACGGAGTAGCAAACGACGACAATGACGGCGTTGCTGCTGCAACATCATCTTTCATTGCAAAAAAAAATCCGCAACATCATCCATGTTGCAGAAGTCCATTCACAACATCATCAATGTTTCAAAAAGATGAAGACAAAAAAAATATTTCTGCAACACAACCTCTATTGCAAATGTTTCTGTAACATGAACTATGTTGTAAATCTTTCTGCAACACTGCTTGTGTTGCAATGGTGAAGACGGGCTAGGCGCGGGATGGCGTTAGATCTAACGGCTGCTAAGGCGGCAGATCTTTTAAAAAGATCAGCCGGCCGATGCGTAGCACGCCCCATAGTAAAAGGGAATTGGTGTCATTTGACACCAACGATACTATGCTATCTACTTTGGCAATTAAAAGTTCGATCGAATAATGATCAGTTCCTCGGCACAGAGATGCCTGATCGATTCCGAGGTACACACTTTAGTAATTACTAGCACATATGCCCGTGCGTTGCAACGGGAGAGATAATTGATGTGTCCACCGGAATATCCATCAACGCGGCACAATAACATCCGAGCGGGGCCACCTGACGGCGGTAGGGAGGTGCACGCTAGCAGAAATGCATATACGATACTTTAAAAACCATCACATACGATACTTTTGTTATGATTTTTGTACGACGGTTCTGATTTTAAATGTCCTAATTTTCAAATCCTAAGTTGGTGTAGTTTTCGGAATTTGCACTGAGCCATAAAAAAAATCAATTTTCAGAATTTACACCGAGTCATGGAAAAATCTCGCTGAATGCGTTTTAGCCCCTCTCACCTCCCTGGATATTAATTCCTTTGATGTTGATCGTTGCATGCAAATCCCCGCTCGTATCATGCCCTCTCACCTCGTAATAATTCCGTTTGTCGTGAAAAAATCTCGTTGAATGCGTTTTAGCCCCTCACCTCCCTGGTTATTAATTCCTTTGATCTTGATCGTTGCATGCAAATCCCGGCTCGTATCGTGCCCTCTCACCTCGTAATAATTCCGTTTGTCATGAAAAAATCTCACTGAATGCGTTTTAGCCCCTCTCACCTCCCTGGATATTAATTCCCGTATCGTGCCCTCTCACCTCGTAATAATTTCGTTGCGTTATTGTCATTGCAATGCAAGTCCACGATCGCACCACGCATATGACGTGCCCTCTCATCTCCATGGGTATTGAATTCCGTTGCGGTATTATCCTCTCCTTCCTTTTATGATCGCCGACATCGATTCACCATAATTTATTTATCACACATCCCATGAAATCTATGTTGTGCCCTATTTAAATCCCATGTGGTATTATCCTCTCCTTCCTTTTATGACCCCACACTGGATGAATGAGACCCGCACTTCATCCTTTGTTTCCTTATTCCTGAGACGGCTTGTTTGTTTTCAAGACAACTCATGCGCGTATATAAATACGTGAAATTTGCTATAAAAAGGCGAGGTGGTACTATTTAATTGGGCAGCGAACCCACAAAGATTTTTTTGCTACCGCAGAGCAGGCCCAGTTTGGCTCGACCCACGTGGGGATGGCCGATCGCTGTTGCGGAGCAGGCCCAGCTAGGCTCGGTCCACGCGGAGGACAAAAGAAAATTTTTGGGACGGACGAAAAAACAGAATAAACGCACCGTCCTCCATACCACCTTCAGGGAGGTTAAGCTAGCGCACAAGCACCTTGATTGATCTTCTGGCTATCTGGCTAGAGAAGAAACGCATGCAACGCATTACATGCGTACCTGATTTAGGACTGCTATTGGACGTGTCCACAATAAGCTCCTTTGAATATGCACCATGCGTCATGAACTTCGTTTTTGTTAGCACACAAGTCCTCCTTTAATTCCCGCAAAAAAAAGTCCTCCTTTAATTATACACCATGCATGTCATGAATTTAATCAGGTCCTTCTTTCTTTCCATTGGCCCCATAATCTCGGATTTCCCCTTCAGACCTCACCGAGGTGACACGTCCTCATTGCACAGCCTCTCCCTGCTTGTTGATTCCTATGGCAACTTTCAAGGATATATAAAAGATAGAATTCAATGTAAGAAAACGATGTGGGACTATTTTTTTGTTTTGTTTTTGAGAATCATTTATTTAATTGGTAGGCCGTCTCCTTTCGTACAGTCAGTTGGGCCAGTTTTACCAGAACGCGTGCAGCGTGAAGAAAAATAAAATAAAAGCATACTTGGGCCTGTTCCTGTAGGTGTGAACAAATAAAATAAAGCTCAAATGAAGTAATATTGTTTAGCATTACAACTGACTGACCGAGGCCAGTAGGTTGGTGTAGGTTGGTGTGCCTTCTGTGTTTTATCCCTGCCGTCTTTGGTTCCAATCCTGCGGCACTAATGTTTTTAAGAGAAAAGTATACTTTTTGTCTCTCAACTCTACGCTGAATTTAGTTTTCGTCCCTCAACTCTAAAACCGGGCGGAGTGCACCCCGAACTCTCGAAACCGGTCACTTTTCGTCCCCGCTGCTGAGTCAACCCGGTTTTGACCACACGTGAACAGTACATTCGATGAACAGTAAATTCGAAAAAAATAGCAAACAATTAAAAAAAACTAAAATTTTATGGCATCGAAGATACTCTTTTTTTTTTTTGAGAAAGTACCTGCGTGTTCAAATCTCAAGGATTACAACACATACGCACACACAGAACTCACCGGAAACAACTAGGGAGGACAGGTGTCCTGAACAACTTGCATAAAGGACCTCAAAAGAAAGAAAATAACAATAAAGACCCTGGAGGTCCCTGTGCCTCATGCCTGCCATGCCCTCCTCTGGCCTCCACCACCGCCGAAACGCCGGAGAGGAAGAAGAGGAGCCACCGCTGACCAACGATCCGAGGAAGCGGCATCGCCAAAGCTTTGTGAGCCGATGAAGAACTTCGCCGCCGAGGACGAAGCGACTATCGCTGTGGCACGTCGGCCGGGGAATGACCCCGCGCCCCGCGGATCCCGGATCTGACGCCTCCGCCCAACACCGTTGAGGAAGGAGAACAAACCCACCTGCCGGCCACCGCACACCCTGCTGCAGAACACCCACCCTCCGTCCACTCCTGTACAAAGAGCCGCAGAGCTTGTCGCCGGCGCCGGAGCCTGTGCCAACGAAGCGAGGAAAGAGCCCCGGCACAAAATCGTCGATCTTGGCCGCCGCCACCGCCCCACCGGCCAAGACCTGGAAGCCACGCGCATCAGGCCATCCAGCCAGATCCAAGGCCGACGAAACACATCCCGTCGGAGGGGATCTGGAGGAGCACAAATCGGCGCCGTCGTTGCCCACCACCACGGCGAGCAGCAACCGCCCGAAGCCGAACGCACCAAAGGCAAACAAATCCCGCCGCCCACGAGAGCCAGCAGGAAGACGCGGCCATCAGCTCGCCAGCGACCACGTCGCCAGGCTGGGGATCGAGCAGAGGCAGCCCTTATTCGCCGCACCGCCGCCTCCACCAACAAAGCGCCAGCGCTGGAAACCCTACATCCTAGCCTATGTACACGCCCGACGCGAAGCACCGCAGCTCTCCCCCTCTCCCGCCGCCGGAACGGCCGACGAAGAGAAAGAGAGCCAGCAGGCTTGCCCGCGCACACGGGAGGAAACGGATTCGCCCTCGGTTTCTCCTCTCTCTATTGTAGAAGGGGAGGGGAAAGCGAGCCGAAGAGACGTCAGAGAACCTCGGGTTCTATGGCATCGAAGATACTCAGGTGCGCCACGTGCGTGCAAATTTTCGTCATGTTTGGAAGTTCGAGGAGCACGCAGCAAAAAAAACAAAAGTAAATGTACGCTGAAGTGAACAGTAAAATCAAAAAAATAGCAAAAAAAATCAGAAAATTCTGAAATTTTTTGGCATCGAGGATGCTTAGGTGTGCAAGGTGCGTGCAAATTTTTGTGGTAAAATAAGATCCGAGGGTTTGGAAACCACCCAAAGCGGCACGCACATGTACGCTATTTTGTTTTTTTTGGCACGACCTTCTCGGATCTTATTTTACCAAAAAAATTTGCACGCACCTTGCCCACCTGAGCATCCTCGATGCCAAAAAATTTCAGAATTTTTTTATTTTGGTTGCTATTTTTTTATTTTACTGTTCACTTCAGCGTACATTTACTTTTGTTTTTTTTGCTGCGTGCTCCTCGGACTTCAAAATCAAAAAATTTCAGTTTTTTTTTTTATTTTGGTTGCTATTTTTTTTACTGTTCACTTAAGCGTACATTTACTTTTGTTTTTTTGCTGCGTGCTCCTCGGACTTCCAAACATGACGAAAATTTGCACGCACGTGGCGCACCTGAGTATCTTCGATGCCATAAAATTTCAGATTTTTGTGCTATTTTTTTTGAATTTACTGTTCATCGAATGTACTGTTCATGCATGGTCAAAACCAGGTTGACTCAGCAGCAGGGACGAAAAGTGACCGGTTTCGAGAGTTTGGGGTGCACTCTGTCCGGTTTTAGAGTTGAGGGACGAAAACTAAACTCAGCGAAGAATTAAGGGACGAAAAGTATATTTTTCTCTGTTTTTAATGGTGGTTTCCGGAGCGGTTGAGGCCCAACAACGTGGACCATGCAAACGCAAATGACAGCTTACGATCTGTTTTTGCTAACGAAACGGACGTATGCAAACGACGACGTACGAAAAAATCTGTTCGGTAACGAAACAGACGGACATACCAAAACGGACGAAAAAAGTGGAGGAAGAAACGGTTCTCTTTAATAGTAGGTATAGAAAAGTTTGATCAGTTCCTCGGCACGGAGATACCTGATCGATTCCGAGGTACACGCTTCGGCAATTAAAAGTTCGATCGAATAATGCTCATTTCCGGTCATTCACTAAGGCAGTGCTGTCCAAATGACTGTTCTGTTTCCGTGTTAGTGGTCACAGTTTCAATCAAGAGTTCCCTGTTTTAAGTTTTGTGAAGGCCCCATGTTTTTTTTTTGAGGATCAACTGACAGTGGGAAAGGCTCCCACTGACTTATATATTAACCAACCAGATCAATTACAGGGATATTACATACATTTTGGCCATCTGCCGCTAAGCCTTAAAGGTAGCCACAACACACCAAACATGGGAGTATTGGCCCTCTCAGCGGGGCATATGGGTTGATCAAGCTACGTTACAGCACTAACAAAATCTTTTACAAATTGATTAAGTTGGGGGTTAACCCTATGGACCAGGAGTCCAAAGTCTTGCTTGAACCTTTGGCGCCATGAGGCAAAACTGGGCGTGATCCTTCTAAAGATTTTACCATTGCGTTCCTTCCAGATGGACCATGCAGCAGTCACAAAGATCTCCATGAACATCGGACACCTCCAGTTCCTCTTGGCCGAGTGGATTATGTTGAGGCGGTTGCCACAGTCTTCGATTCTAATGCTCACCGTCTCCCAGCACTGTTTACTAAAGGGGCATAGGAAGAAAAGATGTTCCACCGTTTCCTCGATCCGACCATTGCAGAGTACACACTCAGCATCATCATCTATGCGATAGTGTCTTCGATGCAGCATGTTTTTGGTGTTAATCCTATCCGCAAACACCAGCCAAGCAAAAACTTTAAGTTTCATTGTGCATTTGGATCCCCATATCCATGGGAACACTTCGTCGGTGTCTACATCCTTGAAGTAGTAGCGGTAGAACTTTGCAGATGTGTATTATCCTCCCCAAACACAAGTCCAAACATCGATGCATTCATTATCAGTGTTCATCCCCGCTGTCATAAGCTGGAGGTCTCGTACTTCATTCCTAGCTTGCGGTGACAGCGGCAGATGGAAGCCATCATGGGCCGTGGTTATCCCGAGGAGCGCAGCCATAGAAGCATCTTCGAGCTTTGTAAAGGAGTAAGCGCGGGGGTGCGATTCCATCAGCAGTTGGTCTTGCCATAAATCCTTCCAAAAGAGGGTTGTTCTACCGTCCCCAACAGAAACACTTGTGATGCCCCGATAAATGTCACTCAATTGCATGACGTCCTTCCACCAAAACGACCCACAAGGAGCTGCTGCAGGTGGTACTTCATTTTCATAGTACGAGGACCAAACTAGATTGATCCATGGCACGTCTTTTCTGTTGTAGAAGTTATGAAGAAATTTGAGGAGAAGGCCAATGTTTTGAACGTTGATGTCTATTATGCCGAGACCTCCACGTTTTTTGGGTCTGCAGACTAGGCTCCATGCTGCCAGCGAGTTATTGGTCTCTCCATTTTCCGTTTTCTTACGCCAGAGACAGCGTCTTCTAATTTTGTCCAAGTGCTCGATTAGTTTTGGGGGGAATCGGATGGTGCACATAGGGTAGATGGCAATGGACGTGAGCAGCGAATTTAGAACTGTCAGCTTACTCCCTTGGTTCAGCATGCAGAGCGATGACGAAAGCTTCCGCTCCACTCTGTCCACGACCGGCATGAGGTCAGAAACCGATGGCCTGGTCGTGCCCATGGGTAAGCCAAGGTAAGTAAACGACATCGTCCCCACCGTGCACTGGAAGATGTCAGCCAGTTCCTGTACCAGTGTAGTGTCGATGTTTAGTGGAACCAGGATCGACTTCTGAAAGTTTATTTTGAGGCCGATTGAGTCGGCGTAGTCCAAGAGAAGTTGCTTCATAATCTGTGCTTGTGTCGGGCATGCGGGCATAATCAGTATCGTGTCGTCCGCGTATTGTATTACAGGGTAGTCGCTAGTTCCTCTTGCGGGGATTGGCAGGTGGATAAGTTGTTTCCGATGGGCCTCATTGATGGCGGCTTGTAATAAATCTGCTGCAAGCACGAAAATCAGGGGAGACAGTGGGTCGCCCTGACGGACACCGCGGCGGCAGTAGAATTGTCTCCCAGGCACCCCGTTTAGGAGAACCGATGAAGTACCCGAGCCGAAGATACTCTGAATCCACCCTAGCCATCGGTTATCAAAGCCCATATGTCTCATTATCTCAAGCATGGAGGAGTGTTCAATTGTGTCAAACGCCTTGGCGAAGTCCAGTTTAAGCAGGATTATTTCTCTCCCTGATGATTGACATTGGTAGATGTACTCGAAAGCCCATGCCAAGCAGTCTTGGATCGTGCGTTTACGGATGAAGCCGTACTGATTTTTGTGTATCACCTTGAGGATAAAGCGTTGCAGTCTGTTGGCCAGTACTTTCGTGATGATTTTGAGGCAACAGTTCAATAGCGTAATCGGCCTATAATCATTCGCTCTCTCAGGCGATGCAATCTTCGGAATGAGAGTGATGTATCCTGAGTTTATGCTCTCCAGGTCCAGGTTTCCATGGTAAAAATCCTCACAGAGTTTATAAAAATCATCCTTTATGATATGCCAACACGTTTTTAGTAATACTCCATTAAATCCGTCCGGACCCGGGGCACGATCAGCCGGCATGATCCTGACCACCTCATCGATTTCTTGGTGTGTAAAAGGAGCAGAGAGGGCCTCCAAACCATCAATCTTTTTAATGATTTCAGAGAGATCAAACTTCATGGTTGGCAAGGAAGATTCACCCAAACGCTGTTTAAACGTTTCAAATAGAATTGCTTCTTTGGCCTTATGGTCCTGGACCGCTATACCATCAGGTTTTTTGAGTACCGCGATGGAGTTTTTTCTGTATCGTTCCGTGGCCAAGGCGTGAAACAGTTTGGTATTTTCCTCACCAAACTTGATATATCGAATAGTGCAGCGTTTGCGCCAGTATTGGTTCTGGTAGTCCAACAGCTTCAGTAAGTGGGCTTTAACAATTCGACGGAAATTCGCTTCAGGGATTGAGAGAGGCCTTTGGTCCTCTAGTCCATCGAGCTCAGTTAAGGCCCAATTACAGTTTTGAATTAGCACCGAGAGGCGGGAAATACCTTTGCTCCATGCTTTGAGGTCGTATCTGAGTTTTTTCAATTTCCTGCAAATGAGAGCAGCACTATTTTTTGCATCGCATGATTTGTTCCATGAGGCAGCGACAGTATCAATAAAGCCAGGGTGATTAGTCCAGAAACTTTCAAAGCGAAATTTTTTGCTCTTGGGAATTGAAGTTGCAATGTTCACCACACACGGACAGTGATCAGAAACTGGTTTCCCAAGTGAAGTTACTGTGGTATTGGGGAATGATTGTGTCCAGTGGTTTGACGAGAGGAACCAGTCAAGTTGCTCGAGCAGTGGATCATCTTGCATGTTACTCCACATGAACGAACGCCCTTTCAGGGGAATCTCAATTAGTTCCTGGCTTCAAATAATGTCATTGAATAAGAGAATATCATTGTTGTCTCCACCAGGTTTATTATGGTTTTGCGTTGAACGAATAAAGTTGTAATCGCCAACAAGGAGCCAGTCGTCATCGTCCGGGATATCAAGATCATATAGCCAATCAATAAATTTTTGCCTGTCGTCGCCACAGCACGGGCCGTAGATGTTGTATAAAGACCAGACTTGCCCCGAGAGCTTGGATGTGAAGGATACACCGAGAGCAAAAATGTCTGAGAAAACCAGCGTGCCCTCAAGAACCGAGCTGCTCCAAATCGTAATGATGCCGCCCGAAGCACCACGGGATGGGACGAACAGGAACTTATCAAATCGCTTGGGGCAGAAGGAGCGTATAAAAGACATATCAAAGTGCATACGCTTAGTCTCCTGAAGGCAAATAGCATTACAACCAGATTGATTGATCGCGTTCCTGATAGCTAAGAGTTTATCATCGGAGTTTATTCCCCTAATATTCCAAACTAGGATATTCCAATTTTTATTGTGCGCCATATAATAGCTTAGGTGGAAGAGGCTGGGGCGTCTTCCAGTTCAGCCATGAGCTTGGACGCCGTCAGATCTTCTGCTGGGATACCACACTTGATAGTACCGATTTGTTGCAGCATCTGGATCGGAGTCGGTGGGGGTGTCGGGGCAGCAGCTGAGGTAGTGGTGGCCTGATTGGGTGCGGCCGGGATCTGTCTGGGTTTCACCTTGCTTTTCTGAACTCTTCCCTCAGCCATCGATGGCGCTTTAAACCCATCATATTTGTTGGCGCGCGTGCTACGGCGCAAGAGGGTAGTGTCAATCTCCATTGGCACTTTCTTCTTACGGTCCTTGTGTTTCTGATTTACGATCACACAGCTTGCTGTTTCTTGATCAGTGGTTTCCAGACCCTGAACTGCCCCTTCGAAGCTTTCCTCATGTACTGGCCTCATCTCATCGTCAGTTGCGGTGTTGCGCAGTATCATGGCGCTAGTGTCCATGATTTCACTTACGTGGCCAGGGGTATGTGCCGTTTCTATCATGGCGCTAGTGTCCATGATTTCACTTACGTGGCCAGGAGTATGTGTCGGACTATATGTGAGCATGAGAGGCATGGGCTTGTAGATGTGGGCTCTGAGGAAAGCCACCATGTTCCTGAAGGGTAGACCTCGAATATTCAATGTTGGTGCATCTCCTTCGTCGAAACAAAAAGAGCTGCGGCTGGTGTCTAGCACAATGTCTTCGGCAGCCAATGCGACCTGAGCATCTCCTCCAGTAAGGTAAGAGCATGTGTCCCGGGCTGTAGCGGGGATATTTCTTTTCCTCCACACCTGTTTTGTTGTCTTTTTGGAGACAGGGGGTCTAAGCGTTCCATGTGTTGGTTTAAAAGACGCTGATATGTGGTTGCCATTTTTTGGTACCCATAATTTTTTTTGTTGATTTCTATCCATAATACTGACCTGGGTACCAGTGTTAAGCGTGCAGCGTCTATCATGTGACAAATTGGGCGGATCATTTTTTACCTCAGGAGGGGTTGATGAAGAGATATCTCCTTTTTTATTCCAGAAAAATCTTCGGGCATTTTTCTTCCAACAATTCGCCTTATTGTGACCCATAAAGAGGCATTTAGAGCACCGTAGATGGGCCGGACAGTTGAAGAAAAAATGTTCCGTTGAGGCACAGATATTGCATGGTATGGCTTCATCATGGCCTGAGATGAGCGTAGTTGGGCTGTTTTCTACGTTTTCTTCTGATTCCGTGCATGCTGCTGCCAGATGGCCCGCTTGGTGGCAATTTGAGCACAAATTTAATCGTGTCCATATAAAATCCTGGGGTGGAATGGATGGTAGAGACCAAATTCTCATTATGTCCGCGTCAGAGAAACCATAAACTCTGTAATCCAATATATGGTATAACATAAACGGGGGGATAGTTTCCCAGTCTTTTTGCGCGGGATGATTTTCCATAGAATGGCATTGACTGTGTGATCCCATGATATCCTCATGATTGATATTTATTTTGGGCAACATGCGTGGCAGGTTAGAAAAAATAGGGTCCCTCATTAATACCGTTGGAGGGAAACTCCCAAAAATCAGCTGTCCACGATCCTCTGCTGTCGGCGGTGAGGAATCCGGTGTGTTTGTCGTCGGATCACGACTGGAAGTCTCTTGCATGAAGAAGTTCTTTCTAGAGAAACCAAACTTTGCCAATTCTTTTGAAGCAGAATGATCATGTTGCGCACCCGCTTTAAGAAAATTCAGATTTGTCTTGACCGCCATGGGTGTGCGTGCAGATATTTCATATAATTCTTCATTCCATTGCCATCCCAATTCTAAACCAGAGTAATCAATCGTGTCTTTGAACAATTGGAAATGACACACAAAGTCAGGCCATACTCGATCTTTCAAACCATAAATAAAATGGCCAACTCGATTAGAGGCAACTGAAAACCGAAATGATCTTTGTCCGAGCTGTTGCACATGGAAGCCTTCAGCCGATCCACCAATACAGCATTGCAAAACCAAACCAACTGATTCCACCGAGAGGGAGAAGGTGGAAGAGGAAAAAGTGACCACCAAGAAAAATTCCTTGGTAGCCAAGGAGGAAGAGAAATGGACCGTAGATCCAAATTTTGCACGAACCTGTTCGGCCACCTTGCGACCGGGGTTGAGATCCCAATGCAGGAACTTGGCCATGGAGATCCAGGGCGCCTAGAGATCGCCATGGAAGGTTGGGAGAGGTGGGATCGTCGTGGTGGAGGTGGTGGGTGGGGGTGGAGGTGGGAGAGCCATCACGCCAGGGCCTTTTTAGATCTTGACGTACTTTCCTTAACTATATTGTTGTTCGAGACATCTGAAAATGTGAAGGCCCCATGTTGTTTACTGTAATACAGTTACATGACTTGCTCACTATCTGATTGCGAGATGCAGTTCAGAGAAATAATTTCTCAACATGTTAATGTCAGGCCTAATTAACTCCATCAAAGTCGTGCTGTACTGCTGCTCCCATATTCAAGTTTCCAGTTCATGACCCGGAACACCTTCCGCTCAATAATTAACAGCGGGATCTGGACACCCTTGATAATTCCCACATATTTACGAAGATCTTTATCAAGCGAGCCTTTTGTTCCCACATACTATTCTCTTTGCTTCGCGATACGTTACAAAACCCGAGGCGAGATTTTTATCGGTATGCCTGTGATCAACACCTTGATCACTATACCAGTTATCCTCATTATCGGTTCTGTTCTGTTTACTCGTTTCCTTATTCCGGTATCCCTATGATCTCAATCACATGTGTCTGGCCAGACGATGATGATGCCATATTACCGAGTGGGCCTGGAGAGTATCTCTTCATCGTCAGAGGAGCAAATCCCAGTCTTGAACTATCGATACCGAGACATATTTTTCCAGTATAGCTGTAAGTTACTTTTATTGTCACCCAATTACGGTGTGACATTTGGCAACCCCAAAGTAACCATCCGGTATGTTGCTATACGATATTCTCATGGTCTAAGGACGTGAGTAAACGTTAACATCTTATATGAAAATACCGATAACATATTGACGATGTGATCTCGCAGTAATTCATAAGTTGGGTCTATCGAATACCATTGTTCCAATAACAATGCGTTCTCACTATTGATAGCATCCTTGTTACTTTAACAATGCCCATGATCAGGAAAACAAGACCATCATCAATACATGACCTAGTTTTAGAGGCATGACTAGGGATCCATTTGGTGTTTATGTTTTCACACATGCAATTGAGTTTTCCTCTGAATCTCATATTCAAGAGCCAATGCAATTATATCACAGAAATATAAACTTAATTATGAACATGAAAATATAATAATACATTTATTATTGCCTCTAGGCCATATTTCCAACACCTGGGTCTTCTGGCCTTCCCCTTCCGTAAGCCTTCGTCCTTCAAAAAGTTATGATCTCCAGATTCTTTTCCAAAAATTTTGAGTTCGGGAAGTTTCATAAACTACAGACATAAAACATGCAATTTTGCCTTCTAGTTGATAATTAGTAAGTTGGTCCAATAAATATTAAATAATGCATAAAACTATAAAAAAATATGAAAACTTCAAAAGTTATAGATACATTTAGGACATATCATTTACCCCGCTAGCAATAACAGAGCTACAGGCAACAATTGCAACTCTTGATAGGACCAACATACAGATCCAACTCTACAGGCACATTAGAGGTTTAATTGCAGCATTTCACAAGACGTCTCATGGGACACTATAGACCACTAATGACGGAATCATGTCAAGACAACTAAAGTACCAATGCTGATGAAAATCATTAGCAAAGTTATGAAATACCTAGCAGTAATTCCGTCGCACCGGAATGGGAAATGGCCACACGCAGCCGGAGAAGCCGCTACTGAAGGCCAGTAGACGCCAGCATCGGAGTGGCAGATGGCAGCGAGGCGACCATGGGAGTGGCGGGAGGTCGGGAGGACGTCGAGGGCGAGTGGATGCAAGGAAGGGAGAGTCGGCGGAGGGCAGGGCTGACGGTGTGTGGGGGGGTAGTGATGGTGGTGGGGAGAGTGGCGGCTCGCGGGTGAGAGTGGTGGCTCGTGGGTAGGAGGGACGGCGGCGGGGAGTGGAAGCTGCCAAAGGGAGTGGCGACAGCGAGGGTGGCGGCTGGGCAGCGGAGACGACGGGCGCGGTCAAGGTTACGAGGGAGTGGCGGCGGCGAGGAGTATATTGGGAATTTGGGACTTTAGCGCTAGAGGAAAGGCAGGGCGCGTGTTTTGCCGCCGACCAAAAAAAAATTTGTACCGAGCTTTTTTATTTGTGGCACTCGGTAGACCAAATTCCTGCCTCCAATCTTCATCATCTGCGGCTCGAAACGGCATGTGTAATTTTTGTACCGAGTGTTTTAGGCCTGTACCGAGTGTCGACACAATTACACGCGTTAAAGTTAATCTATACCGAGTGTTTTTTTTTTGTACAAAGTGTTACTTTTTGCACTCAGCAAAGTGCTTACTGTACGTCGGTGCTTATGTGCCTTATAACTTGATGTTTATTCTATAAATAAGACACGTATTATCATGAAAAAAAAGTGCTTACTGTACCGAATGCCCCATGAATTGCACTCGGTACAGTTTTGTACATTCGATACAAATCGAGTTTTCGGTAGCGGAGGCAATGGCTAGATTTGCTCGTGGCATTTCTTCTTTGTTGTTTGTTCTGCTCTTTTTAAAAGGGAGCGGAACTGTTTCTTCTATATTCTGAACGTGGCCGAGAACGAGTCGTCGTGTAGCTTTGACAGCCGCGAGGCGAAGCACAGCACAGCCAGCCTGCCAGCCAACGAGTTGGAGATGTCAGGCACAACACGTGGCGGGCCAACAGGGCAAAGCGGCCTCCACTGGAACCGCGGCACGGGATTTTCCTGTGACTGGGCTGCTCCTCCTTTGCCCGCAATATTCACTAAAGACAGAGGATAGAGGCCCCACCAAAATTAATGGGATCAACCTGGCTCCTGTGTTCGTTCTTGCGGCACCTCCTCTAATAGTCCTTCATCTTAAGGCTGTGTTTGGTTGAGCTTTAGCTTCCAACTTCTGGGTCCAAAAGCCATAAGCTGAATCAAAGGGGGTCTCCAGCGAACCAACTTCCTAATAAGTTGCAACTTCTCGTAGTGCAATTCCCGCAGCCGGTCGACCCCAACTTTTCTTTTGAAGGCAATTTTTTTTTGAAGGCAAGACCCCAACTTTTCTAGCTTCTCAACCAACTGTTTTCGAATGCCCCCTAGAAGTTGGGTAGTATTTACCCACCTTTGCCACTGGCAAGTGGAAAACGTTTCATTCTTTTCCTTCGCAGGAGCGCGTGATGCGAGCAGCCGAACAACCCTCCTCCTCGCTCCTCGTCAAAAAAGGGAAAAACAGGACGCAGCCGCCGCCGCCACGAGCTAGGGTTAGCTCGCTGGGCGGCGTCGCCCCTCTTCAGCCGGCCCTCCGGTACATCTCCGGCCGTCGCCGCCTCCTGGCTACCGCTCCACCGCGCCCCTCACCCGCAGGTAACCCCTTCCTCCTCCCTCCCCCTATCCCCCAAACCCCTTCTGCCAGCCGGTCCGGCTGAAGCTGGCCGTCTGGCGCCGGCTTGGATGTCCACCGGCGGACCCTCCCTCCTCTCTGGCCCCTGCTTTTTCCTCCTCCCTCCCTCCATCTCCCTGCTTCCTTCCCTCCTACTGCCTACCTCCTGCACCAGCGGGATCTGGAGGTTTGGATCCAACCAGTGGGCCGGGGCCGCCGGCCGGAATTGGTCCGACCGGCTCCTCCCTCCTCCCTCCTTTCTCTCCCCCTCCCCCCACATCCCCTCCTTGCTGTTCTGAATTTTTTTGGGCTTTTGCCTAGGACGCGCCCAAGCTGTTTGATGAAATGTGCTGATAGGTTTCGGCTAGATATTATGTTTGTTCTAATTTGATGCTAGTTCTAAGAAGATGTTACTAGATATTATGTTTGCCTAAACAGTACACTGCACTCTTGCCTGATACTATTGATTCCTTGTGGATGCTAGTGCTATTGATCAGTACAGATTATGTGATATCCACTGTCATTGATTGCACTATGATTTGTTGGTCCATGCTAACCTTCTCTGTTGGATAAACAAGCTGTAGTTCTTTGTTTGTTTCTTTTACACATTTTCAGATTCTATATATTTGAAACCACCAGGTCCTTGCAAATTTGTATGGTGAGAACATGTTGGATGGTGCTCAGAAGACTGAGAAATCAGCTCCTTTCCATGATCACAGTTGTCTTGGTCCATACATGTTCTTTGATATTGTTGATGGTCGTGGGCTTCTCAAGCAGAGGAGGTTGATCGAGGAGGACCAGTTCTTCTTCAATGTGGCGCCGGGAAGGCTCATACAAGGAGGCAGTTTGGCTATTCATGTTCGCTGATGCGTACAACTGCTTGTCTACTGGTGAACAATAGCACATTAGTGTAGGCTGATTACAGTCAACAACAGCGAGGTGTATGTTTATAATTTTTGAACTTGGAAGTGTTCATTTACTGACTGAACAATGGGTTTGGTCCTTGCATATGTGTGTAATGCTTCAAAAGAGTTTAACACAGTGGTTCATTTCTTGTTGTGCTTATCTGAATTGCCATTAGCTCTAAAGTAATGCCTTTGTTGGAGAAAATTCCGACATAGTATCTCTCTGTCTTTTCTAACAACATTACAACATCACTCTATATTTATATCAACTATACATATGCAACATTAAAAATAGTTGTTGAAATGAATCGTCTATATTGTCATAATTTTTCTTTCCAAAATGGTCATTTAAATGTCAATCAGTGTACAAATTAATGCTTTACGGTCAATTAGCATATAATCAGTCTTTCAGGCCTTAGGGGCGTTACAGACAATTCACAGCAAAATCTACAGTTTCACAGCTATTTCAGCCAAACAGCTTCCAGCTTTTCCACAGCTGAAAGTTCACAGCAGCTTTTTCACAGCTCACAGCTCACAGTAGCTTTTACAGAATCTGCAGCTCAACCAAACACAGCCTAATTCTCTTTCCTCCACACAACGTGTCGAGCCCCCCTTTCTTCCGGTCCCTTCGAGAAAGCTCCTGTGCTCTTTCTTGTGGCACCTCCAACCAATACTATTGTAGCTACTGTAGTTGTAAGGGTTGGCCTGGGGCGTTGGCTGATTCTGGTTACGGCACTGGTCATACCGTGCTGCTGCCACTAGTGCAGAATCAGCTTTTAGTCCCGGTTCGTAAGGGCCTTTAGTTCCGGTTCAACAACCGACACTAAAGGGTCAGGACTAAAGGCCCCCCTTAAGTCCCGGTTCGTCACGGCCCGGGACCAAAGGCCCACCACGTGGCACGAGCCCGCGCCGGGGCTGGGGGGACTTTAGTCCCGGTTGGTAATACCAACTGGAACTAAAAGTTATAGGGGTTTAGAGGTTTATGCTTTATTTTTTTTTATTTTGTGTTTTCCATTTAATTCTTTTTCATTTCAAACATATTTTCCGTTACTACATACATATTGTACACTTCATGCATATATATAAATAGAATTTCTCGTAGAACCAATCATATATATATATATATCATAGAATTTCTCGTACGACCATATGCGCATACACAGATATATGTACAATTTGGTACATACAATTTCTCCTACAATTTGCAGATAATTACATGCAGGCATTAGGTGTAATGGTATTCTACTTCGGGATGTATAACCTGGTCAAGCAAAAATCCCGCAATTTCCTTTTGAAGTACTCGTATGCGGTCCGTTGGTAGGATCTTATCCCGCATCTCTATCATCTTTAAAAGAAGGAGATCAAGATGAATATATTAATTGTGTGTATATATATTAGATCATGATAAAAAATTGTGGATAGTGTTCTGGCAAACGTACTCAAAGTTGTTTTTCAGATATGCTGCTTTCGGACGCCATAATGCGAATGTTCTCGCAAACGTAGTATGCACATAAATTATTCCCCGACGCCTGACTCATGCACTTTACGAGAATATAATTCAATGAGATAATAATTAATCAAGCATGATAATGGTATATTGAAACTAGAATTAAAGAGATGCGCGAACGTAGGTAGTACTACTTAATTACGTACCTTGGGTCGCACCCATCTCAGCTCTTGTTTCCATTGGCCTTTAACCTGTTTGATGAACTATTGCCAAACCCTGCCCGGCAAAGAAAATGAATAAAGGACACTAGTAGAAAACAGGGCTTTGGTCACAGCTCAATGTACACATTAGTCCCGGTTGCATCACAAACCGGGACTAATGTGAGCATTAGTCCCGGTTCGAGCGGCTAAGGCGTCGGGAAGGCATTAGTCCCGGTTCAAATGGGACCTTTAGTCCCGGTTTGAGACACGAACCGGGACTAAAGGGTGCGATGCCCTTTAGTCCCGGTTTGTGTCTCAAACCGGGACTAAAGGTTCAAATTCTGCCACCCCCCCCCCCCGTGTATCGCCTTTTCAGTTTTGTAAAAAACAAAAGAAAATGATAAAAACTTCAAAAATTAAAATCTTTCGAGATGTAGTTATGTTACTACATCTACTAGTTAGGAAAATTAAAAAACTTAAATTTGGACATGTTTTGCAAAAAAGTGTTATGAAAAAGTAAAATGACCATATCTTTTGCATACGATGTCGAAAAAAAGCATAATATATAAAAAAAATCAGCATGAAAATCCGCATCCGATTTTGACCGCCGTAGGCCTGTCTGCAAATTTTTAGAATCCTCAAATTCTGAAAGAAAAAAAGATATGCTCAAATTTTAGTTTTTTTGATTTTTTGTTAACTATGGTCAAACTACTTTTTCAAGAAATATTAGTGTTAATAAATAATTATTTTTAGTTTTTTGACTTTTGGTCAAACTATGGTCAAATCTGGTCAAACTATGGTCAAACTACTTATTCAAGAAATATTAGTGTTAATAAATAATTATTGTTTTTTAGAATAATAATTTCAAACTCAAACGGTGCTTAATGCTCAAGTTCAACTCCTAAGGGTTAATAGGATTGACAGCTTAGTATTGTCAGGAAAACAACAAGTGCAAACTTGGAAACTAGGGGGAATAGAACTCGAAAGTTAAGCGTGCTCAGGCTGGAGTAGTGAGAGAATGGGTGACCGGTCGGGAAGTTAGACGATTTGGAATGAGTGGTTCATAATTGAGCAGTGATGAGGGGTGATTAGAGATTGAATTGTCAAATAATTCAGAAATTTGAAAATAAGAAAATATTCAAAAAAAAATCAAAATTTTATTTTTCAAAAAAATTCAGAAAAACAAAATTTCAAAAAAATTCCTTTAGTCCCGGTTGCCGGGACTAAAGGTGGAGCTCCAGAGAGCGGCCACGTGGATGGCCTTCAGTCCCGGTTCGTAACACAACCGGGACTAAAGGGGGGGGGGGCTTTAGTCCCGACCCTTTAGTCCCGGTTTGGGAACCGGGACTAATGGGCCTTATGAACCGGGACTAATAGGCCTTTTCCTACTAGTGGGAGTTATTAATTAGTTGATATCAGGAAATGAACTAAAGAGGCTGATATAGTGCGATAATGATTGAAATTACCTGTCGAGCGTCCCCTTAACGATTAAGTAATCTTTAGGTTCTTTAATTAGTGAGTCTAGTACTTTAACTTTTCCCTTGTCAACTTCAATGACTAGCAGGATCCAGTGGAAAATGCATGCGCACACGTTTGTATAATTAAGCGGGCATGTGCATAACTCATACTCATCAACTACACTTTATTAACATCTAGTAAGCGAAATAGAATTTGTAGTACAAGACAGTAACACTCACCCGAAGTTGTAAGGAAAATATATTTCTGGTTGGGTATTTAGTTGCTTCAAAAACTATAGCAAGCACTTCTCTGTCTCCTTTGGGTGACGTGACCACACCTCTTCATTAATGGTATTTGGGTCAATGAACCCAATGCCATAGCGTCCATCTCTTTTCATTTCATACATCTTCATTCTGCATAATACCACAGAAAAGAAATAGTGAGGATAATTACAGTCAATGAACGAGCACAACTAGAGACTTAAATTACAGAAAGAAATCACTTACAGACAATAGCAACTGAGGAGAGATTTGTCGAGTGCATCTTGATTGAATAACTGAAACATTTCTTGAAACTCAACCCACAAATCTTTTGCATGGAAGTAATGCTCTTCCTTGACTTTCACCATGAGGGAATCTTGCCCCTTCTTGACTTCACTCAGGTACCAGTCATGCAAATTGCACATTCTCATTAATAGGTTCTTGACCTCCCTGACCATATCTTGGCCGGGGACATATTTCCATGCTAGTTCATGATCTTGAATCTTGGGGAGTTCCTCGATGCCTAGGAGTTGTTCAACAGTGCAACCGGCCTCTCTAGTCATCTGTCTATGAGCGTCGGTTATTACCGGCAGATCGGCGGTACTCACACCATGTGATTGTTCAATGGGCGGGGGGATCGATTGCACTGCCTATTCTCCCAGCTGGGGGACAGTTTCCCCGCATTTACTACTACCTGCTTGGCTCGAGCTCGACTCCTTAACTTTTTGTGCCTAATATAACTTCTTAATAGAACGCTCATAGTCTGAGTCCATCCTCTTCACAACCGGTTGAGCATTATCAATAAAGTGTTGTATGACTTCATCAGGTATTTTCTCCTTCAGCGTGGGCTGTTTCCGTGCAAAATGGGCCTTCAGTTGGGTAGCCACTACGGCGTCGATTTCCTCGTTAGTCATCTCGTAAGGCAACTTCTTTTTGCCAGGAGGAGCTTTCTTACTTGGTGCTATCTTCCGCTTTGGAGAAGGCTGACGTGCCAGAGATCGATATGGCGGACTCGCGCTGATGGGCTCCGTCTCGGGGTGGGGTGGTGGAGACGGCTGAAGCGGTGGCGGACTAGCATCGCGCTGCGTCTCGGGCAGGGTTGGAGTCGGCTGACGCGGTGGCAGACTTGGAGGACTAGCGCCGCGCTGCGTCTCGGGCAGGGTTGGAGTCAGCTGACGCGGTGGCGGCCTTGGAGGAGGAGCTTGCTGACGCGGCGGACTTGGAGGAGGAGTCGGTGGCCTTGGAAAGACGATGCAATCCTTTATCCATAGAATGATACGATGTATGGCCTCTCCCAGTGTGCGCTCCTCGTCACCTCCAGGAATGTCAAGCTCTAGCTCGTAATATCCTGACATCACTTCATCAACCCCGACACGAGCATAGCCAGCTGGAATCGGATTGGAATGGAAGTTTGCTTCAGGGGGATTTGTTAAAGCATAGCCATCCGCCACCTTCATGGATATGTTCTTGACTTTCATGTGTAGCTCACAAGTTGTCGTATCTTTGATATCATCCATAGGGTATCTATCCAGTAGTGCATCATCGGCCGGGGTGGAACTCACGCTGCTTTTCGGCATAGATGGGACGGTTGTATCCAATGCTGGATCTGCTTGCTGCTGCCACTGAAACGCCCTTTCCTGGCTAAGTGAGTCGATCTGCTCCTGCTGCCTTAGGAAAGCGCGTTCCAACTCCGCGTGCTTTGATTCTACCAGTTGAAGGCGGTCTGCTTCCTCCTTCCTCTGCTCCTCCTCGTGCTTCCTCTTTCTCGCATGGCCTCTCTAAGTGGCCTTCCAATCCGCAAACCCCTCAAACCACGGAACAACGCTGTAACACCCCTATGTAATAACCACCATGATCATCTGCTAATAATGCCAAATCATTCTCATTTGCAGTGCCTAGTCACAATGGTTAAAGATTCAATTCAAATCCTTCTCTGAAAATCAATTCCAAATTCAAAGTGAAAATTGAAGTTGCTCAAAACTTGTTGGGAAAATTTCACTTTATAGCAAATAATCCAAAACATTTGCTGTTAAGGAACACAACATCATCATCAATCCAAAATGGGCATAAGCATTTAAAACAGTGCCAAAACAGCACCTAAAATACCCTATCCATTTTTGAATAAATTCAAATGGATTCCAAAAATGCTCAAACTTTTTATGGCAGTGCTGGATATTGCAAAGTAATTATGCGAGCAAGTTTCACATTTTTGCAAAATCATTTGTTAGCTCAAAATAATGCCAAACCATCTCTATAAAATAAAAAAAGCAGAAAGAAAAAAATAAAAAAAGGAAAGAGGCACTGTGCACTGGGCCTAAGTGCACAGTGCCCCGGACCAGCCCACCAGGCCCATCTCTCTCTCTCTCTCTCTCTCTCTCTCTCACCTGCGTGTCGTCACGCCTGTGGTCGCCGCGCACGCGCTGGCGAAACGCCGACCGCGCGACGCCACCGACGCCCCACTGACGCGGGGAGGATAAGGCCGAGGCCCGTGCGTTCCCCCTGGCCTCCTCATCCACTCCTCCCCTCTCCCCACGCTGCTCTCCCCCTCTCTACCGTGCAACCGATCACCGCCGACGCCACATCTCCGTCATCCCCGCGGCCACCGGCGGCACCGTGCCCGCTAACCGTGTCCGGGAGTTCCGCCGGCGTCTTCCTCGTCTACTGATGCTGCCAGGCGGAGCCGGAGAGCCCTGCATCACTCGGATTGAGCCGCCCCTCTTCTTCCCGGACTCCAGCGATCTCTGGCGCCCCCAGCTCCTCTACTGCTCCTAAACCATCGCCGGACCACCGTGTGCCTCCCCTGTGAGCTCCTCTTCCTTCTCCATCTCTCTGTTCTCTCTCGCGCGCCTCCTAGCTACCTCCTCCATCGTGGCCGAACACGACGCCGCGCGAGCTCGTCGCCAGCGTGCCTCCGGTGTCCAAAAGGACACGGGTCCGTGTCCACCATCTTCGCACGCGCGCGTAGAGCACGCCTGCCCCTTTAGTTCGAGTCGTAGCACGCTGCTTTGCCGTTTCCACCGTCGCCCGAAGCCGCGCCGCCGTGGACCTCGTCGCCGGCGTCGATTTCGGCCAAGACTGCCTGCGCCACCGCCACCATTTGACGCGCGCAGCTCCGCCTGTTCGAACGCGCCCTCTCGCGCGCAAAATGACCGCCTGTAGACGAGTTTTCGTGCTCGCCAGCGTTCAGTCGCCGGCCGGCCGACGTGGCAAGGCCAGGCCCCACCTCTGGGTGGCTGACTGGGCTACCCAGTGAGACTGACGTATGGGCCCCACTAGTTTAAAACATTTTCAAAATAAATAAATCTGCTAATTATAATCTGTTAATTAATTAGTTAATAGTTAGTCATTGACACCTGGGGCCCACCCCTCTAATTAGCCTGTTAGTTTAGTTTAAACTGTTGTTAGACTAACAGAGGCTGACATGTTGATCCCACAGGCCCCACATGTCAGGTTTGACCCTGGTCAGCGAGTCTGTTGACTGCTGACATCATCCCCACATAATGCTGATGTCATAATCCATTTCTGTTAAATAAATAATTCCAGAAAATGTTATAATCTTTGAAAATCCATAGAAAATAAACCATAGCTTGGATCGAAAAACTTTCTACATGAAAGTTGATCAGAACGACGAAACGAGTCTGATCGTGCATTCTGTTCCCATGTCGGGACCCTCTACGTAGGTGAACCCGTAACTTTCCGCCCGTTTCTGGTAGATGAATAGTGCATATGTACCGGTTAATAAATCCAACTTAAATCCTAAAATAATTAAAATGACTTATACAAATCTTTAGGCAACCCTGCACTGCACCGTAGGCATGACATATTCTATGTTGCATATGTTTGCTGTGTATTTATTTGTTTCCTCCCCCTCTTCTCTCTTGTTAGACCCCGACACCGACGTAGTCCCCGAGGCCGACGCAGCTCCGGAGTACGACTACGCAGCTGACGACCAGTCCCTTGCCGCAGAGCTTCCAGGCAAGCACCCCCCTTTTGACCATTCCGATATCGCCTATTCTCTTCTCTCTTATGCTTGCATTAGAAATTGCTACTGCTACTGCTTTAACTATTCTGATGCAAAGCCTGATTTTTGTAACCTGCTGTTGATAATTACCTGCTTATCCTAAATTGCTTAGAATAGGCTGGTTAGTCCCCAGTGACCCCCAGTTGACCAGTTGCCCCGCTGGATTATCAGGAGAGTCGACCATCATCATCAACAACCAGGCCCCGGCACCGCACATCACTTCCCCCTTAACGGTACGACACTGCAGCGTTACTATCGAGTGCCGAGGGTGATACCTTGTAAGCACTTCTGATGTTAACTCTGTGGAGTAGTTACTCGGTTGTGGTCATCGAGGGTGATTCCTCCTTCTCCACTCCCGATAACGTCGCTGCCGTGCCACACCTCAAGTGTGAACCTCGAGGGTGATTTCCTCTTACGTTCACCTTGATGTTTACATCAGGTGGGAATCCAACGAGGGTGATTCCTCGGATTCCTTCTTGATGTGGTAGCCACACGGATTGCCTTTACATTACTATTAATACAGATGAAACTGGATAAAGATGGGTCGACCCTGAGGGGTACCCGTGCGAGCATAATTGCGAGTGATGTGGAGTCGGGTTGACCTCAAGGGTGACCGCGAGATAATTACGAGGTGCGGCCGGGCATTCTTAGCCCTTGCAGCAAGTCCTCGAGACGGGGCGATGGAATCACATCGATCATGAGTCTCTGCTCGTTACCGCGCGCTCCTAATTCACTAACGGATTGGATATTTGATCCCAGTGGGCCTCTGGCCCGAGAGCACTAACCATCACATGGGAACAGTTATGGGCACTCTGCGTCGTATGCATCAGCCGAAGCTTAATGGACGTCAGCGACTGAGCGGCGTGCGCTGGGTTGGACCGCGTTAAGCACCCTCCGTTGTACTGGAGGCTGCTAGGTCTGCTCACCGGCCGCGTACTCAATGTGCAGGAGTCCCCGGGGCGATGGCCCAAGACACCTGGGCGCATAGGTTTAGTCCGACGTGCTGACCTCTCCGTTAAGCCTAGGTCGGGTTGCGGCGTATCGTTTGGCCAAGGCCGGGCATGACCCAGAAAAGTGTGTCCGGCTGGAGATAATCTAGCGTGGTGGGTAAGTTGGTGCACCCCTGCAGGGAAGAACTAATCTATGCATAGCCGATCCTCGGTAACGGATGCTCGGAGTTGTATCCCGATCGATACAACTAGAACTGGATACTTGTGATGAGAACTGGATAGTATGGCTCTGGGATTGCTTTCTCGCTGGGAGTCGAGGAAGGATGTCTCGGCGAGGTTGATGACACTACTATTACTTTACATTATGCTAATCTGCACTCTTCTAATGCTGTAAGACCGCTGAAGATGATGAAGATGCTAGTCTTCGATAGGACTAGGCCTTCCCTCTATTCTGGCATTTCTGCAGCCTAGTCCACATATACAGCCCTTCTTTGACAATGTTGCATATGTAGTGTAGATCCTTGCTTGCTGAGTACTTCGGATGAGTACTCATGGTTGCTTTGCTTCCTCTTTTTCCCCATATCCGTTTGATTTAACCAGATGACGGAGCCCCGGAGCCAGCTGTCCCCGCCGACGGCTACTACTACTACTACCCTCCTGGCGAGTACTACTACGAGGAGCCGTCCGACGACCAGCAGTAGGATCGGAGGGTCCGAGGTAGGAGGCCTGCGCCTTTTCGATTGTAGTGTTTTCTTTTGCCCCGCCTTTTAAAAGCATATCTGTCTTTCTTTTATATCTGTACTCAGATATCTGATGCTTCCGCTGACGCTTGTATGCAAGCTTATGTATTAGAGCCCTCGAGGCCCCTGGCTTGTAATATAAAGCTTGTATGACTTTATTTTTTTTTAGAGTTGTGTTGTGATATCTTCAAGTGAGTCCTAGGCTTGATCGTGTGCATTTGCATGTATGGTTAGTGCACGATTAAGCCGGGGTGTCACAGGTTGGTATCAGAGCCGACTGCCTGTAGGATCCCCCTTTCCAACTCCTTGGCCGAAGTTGAGTCTAGTCGTCTAAAACTGTTTTACTAACTTGGTTGTGTGGCTTACGGGCCCACGTTGCCAATTGGGTGGTATTAGGATCTTTTATTCCTCGTCTATACTCTGGGAATCTAATCTCTCTTCCTTTCGGGTAATTTTTTTTTACTAACTCTAACATTAGGTTCTCGTGATCACATCCACCCGGAGTTATGAAATTACCCCCCTTGCTTCAAGATAGTTGGCCAGGTTCTGCTTACAGGATCCTTTTATCGAGGGCACCCTGTGTTGTCACTTGCAGAATCCTCGCTCCATCAGTTTTCTCCGACGTTGATGTAGCCTTTGCTATGTCTCGTTGTGTACTTCCTTACCGCGTGCCTGCATGCTGCCTAGCATGTCTAGCTTTTGAAATTGCGCCGTTATTCTGTCCGTTTGTAATCGACCGTGTATGGATCTGTATGTCTTAATTAACAACTGTTAAGCGTCGATTACCCTACTTAATTATCATCGTGCTACATCATGCTTGTTGTCAACATTCGCAATAGCTTTCGCTAAACTACCCATGTTGAATTTAGCAGGATGGGTGACAATAATCCACCACCGCCTGACTATATGGCTGCGATGATGCAACAGTTTGAATTGCACCGTCATTTCGTGCAAGGGGTGATCGATCAGTTCCCTCATCCCAATGCCAACCAGCAGCCACCTTCAATTACGCTGCCAGAGTTTGTGCGTCTCAACCCAATGATATTCCGCAACGCAGTTAATCCATTGGATGCCGATGATTGGCTGTGTGACATCTTCTATGAGATGGAGTCCGCTGATGTTGCCCCTGCCAGCTATGTCACCTTTGCGACATACTTCCTGAAGGGACCCGCAGCACAATGGTGGGCCACTCACAGACAGACCCTACCTCCAGAAACTGTCGTCACCTGTGTGGAATTCAAGGCTGCTTTTCGTGCCCGGTATATTCCTTAGTGGGTTATAGACCGGCAGAAGGCCGAGTTCCGTAGCCTTGTTCAAGGCAACAAGACTGTAGAAGTCTACCAGCGAGAGTTCCTTGACTTGTCTCGCTACGCTGAAGAAGACATCCCCACTGATGCTCATAGGCAGGAGAAGTTCCCTGATAGGCTACACCATGACATTCAGCTAGCCATGCTCGTCCAAGACTATCCCGACTTCGCCACCTTGGTGAACAAGGCTATCATGGTCGAGCCTGGTCTGAAGAAGCATAAGGAAGCGGTTAAACGCACCCGAGATGCGGGCTCATCTTCGGTCTCGTCTTCTCAGAAGCGCCGTATATGGATTCCTCACGGCATGTACCGTCCAACCGCTCCAGTGTACAGGCCTGCATATGCTGCACCTCGTCTGCCTCCTCCACCACCGAGGCAGCCTCTTCGAGCTCCACCACCTCGAGCTCCTGCACCACGTCCTGACAGTGGACTCTGTTACAAGTGTGGCAAACCAGGACATCTTGCCAGGAACTGCTACCAGAATCAGAATCAACTGGCTCTGCCTGCTAACGTCCGTGGCAACAATCAACCCCGCAACAACAATGCCAGGCCTTCCTATGGTCGTGGGCAGGCTTATCACGTCAACATGGCTGAATCTCAAGATCAACCAGAAACTGTGATGGGTACTCTCTTTGTTAACTCAGTACCAGCATCTGTTTTATTTGATTGAGGAGCATCGCATTCATTCATGTCAGAATATTTTGCACTCATGCACGATGTTAAATGTGAAACGCTATACTATCCTTTAGTGGTAAACACTCCCGCGGGTCGGTGTCAAGCCTCCTTGTTCAGCCTCGAAGTCACTATTGAGATTGAAAGGTTGAAGTTTCAAGCATTTCCCATTATTTTGAAGTCATCCACCATTGACCTTATTCTGGTAATGGATTGGTTGAAGGCTCATTATGCATCAATCAATTGTGCCACTAAAGTTGTTCATCTTCTGCACCCATCAGATGAGCTAGTGAATTATCATGCTCATATCGTTCAAAATGCCGAGGCTCAAATTTATGCCTTGAATGCGTTGAATGCTTCTCCGCTTGAGGGGATCAAAAACATTCCAGTCGTTCATGACTTCCAGGATGTTTTTCCAGAAGAACTTCCAGGAATACCTCCTGCTTGAGCAGTCGAGTTTGTCAACGACTTGAAACCCGGCACTACCACTATGGCGAAGCGTCCTTATAAGATGCCTCCGCACCACCTTCTTGAGCTTAAGGAAGAAATCGACAAGTCACTTAAGAAGGGTTTCATTCGTCCCAGTTCCTCTGCCTGGGGAGCACCATCTCTCTTTGTCAAGAAGAAAGATGGTACGAATAGGTTGGTCCAAGATTACCGTCCTATCAACCAGGCAACCATTCAGAATAAATATCCGCTTCCCCGGATCAATGATCTTTATGATCAGCTTGGGGGATCATCGATGTTCTCTAAACTCGACTTGAGGTTTGGTTATCATCAGATCCGTGTCCGCGAAGAGGATATTCCCAAGGCTGCCTTTGTCACTTGCTATGGCTCTTATGAATACACCGTCATGTCATTTGGCCTAACAAATGCTCCAGCTACTTTCTCCCGTCTGATGAATTATATCTTCATGGATTACCTCGACAAGTTTGTCGTGGTTTATTTGGATGATATCCTGGTACATTCAAAGAATAAGGAAGAACATGCTGAACATCTTCGTCTTGTTCTGGAGAAACTTCGAGAGCATCAACTCTATGCCAAGTTTCCAAATGTCAGTTCTGGCTATCTGAAGTAACCTACCTTGGACATGTGATTTGCAAGGACAGTATCGCTGTTAACCCGGAGCGTGTTCAGGCTATTCTTGACTGGATTCCTCCGAAGAACGTCAAGCAAGTGAGAAGTTTTCTCGGCCTTGCAAGTTATTGCCGTCGATTCGTCAAGAACTTTTCCAAGATTGCCAAGCCCCTGACTAATCTGCTCCACAAAGGCGTTAAGTTTGAGTGGACAGGCAAATGTTAGGAAAGTTTCCAAACCCTCAAGGACAAGCTAACTTCTGATCCAGTGCTTGCTCCTCCGAATTCTCGCAAAGACTTTGTGATATATTGCGACGCCTCTCGTCAATGATTAGGCTGTGTCCTAATGCAAGAATGGAGAGTAATTGCATATGCTTCACGTCAATTGCGTTCACATGAAGAAAACTATCCAATGCATGATCTTGAAACTTGTTGAACTGATCTATGCATTGAAGTTGTGGCGGCATTACCTTCTTGGCAACCGGTGTGAGATATATACTGATCATCAAAGCTTGAAGTATTTGTTTACTCAGCCGGATCTTAATCTTCATCAACAGGGATGGTTGGAAACAATTACGGACTATGACTATGGTATTTCTTATACCCCTGGCAAGGCTAATGTGATGGTTGATGCCTTAAGCCGCAAGTCCTACTGCAACAACCTCATTGTTAGGCGAGCTCAGCCTTGTCTTTATGAAGAACTGCGCAAGCTAAATCTGCGTATTGTTCCCCAGGGTTCTCTTAATAACCTTGTGGTACAACCAGATCTTGAGAAAGCAGTTAAGAATGCGCAAGCTAAAGATGCTGAAATTGATCTGATGAAGAAAGATCTTCACCTGGAAAAGTACAGGGATTTCTCGCTATCTGAAATGGAACCTTGTATTTCAGAGACCGCATTGTGGTACCTCGCTTCGAGCTTATGACTGACAAGGTCATGAAGGAGGCACATGATACACCGATGTCTATCCATCCGGGTAGTACCAAGATGTATCGTGATCTCCGTCAAAGGTACTGGTGGTCTAAACTGAAGCAGGATATTGCTCGATACGTTGCTAAATGTGACGTTTGCCGTCACGTTAAAGCAGAACATCAGAAGCCTGCTAGAATTCTACAACCACTTCCTATTCCTCTATGGAAATGGGATAAAGTTCAAATGGATTTCATTACTGGCCTTCCCAGGTCGCATAAGGGTCACGATGCTATTCTTGTCGTCGTCGACCAACTTTCTAAAGTTGCACACTTTCTGCCTGTCAAGGAGACTATCACTGCTAGCCAGTTAACAGAGTTATATATCTCCAGAATTGTATCACTCCACGGTATTCCAAAGGAGATCAGTTTGGACCGTGGCGGTCTTTTCACCTCTAAGTTCTGGGAAAGCTTCCAACAAGCTATGGGAACTCATATTACCTGGAGTTCAGCTTATCATCCCCAATCCCAAGGCCAAGTTGAGCGAGTCAATCAGGTTCTTGAAGATATGCTTCGGGCTTGTGTTATATCGTTCAGTAAGAAACGGGTAGAATCTCTCCCGTATGCCGAATTCTCTTATAACAACAGCTATCAAGCTAGCTTGAAAATGGCCCCCTTCGAAGTACTTTATGGACATAAGTGTCGAACCCCTCTAAATTGGTCAGAAACTGGGGAACGACCGCTCTTGGGACTGGACATTATCCAACACGCCGAAGAGCAAGTCCGCATTGTCCGAGAAAATCTCAAGGCAGCTCAGGACCGCCAGAAGAGCAACTACGATCGCAAACGATGGGGTTTGACCTATCAACCTGGTGATCAAGCTTATCTGCGTGTCACTCCTATGAAGGGCACTCGTCGTTTCGGAATCAAGGGCAAGCTAGCTCCACGCTACATTGGCCCCTTTCGCATTATTGCCAGACGTGGACAGGTGGCATATAAATTGGAGTTGCCGCCGCATTTCTCTCATATCCACGACGTCTTCCATGTGTCGCAACTTCGTCGTTGCTTCAAGGAATCTCCGCACCGAGTAGTGGATCATGAAATGCTAGAATTGCAAGATGACCTATCTTATAAGGAGCATGCGATTTGCATCCTCGAGGAAGCTGAACGTCAAACTCGTCAGAAGACGACCAAGTTCCTGAAAGTGCAGTGGTCGAATCATACTGAAGATGAAGCCACTTGGGAATGCGAGGATCATCTTCGGGAAGAATATCCCGACCTCTTCCCTTCTACCTCCTGAATTCTCGGGACGAGAATTTCTTTTAGAGGAGGAGAACTTGTAACACCCCTGTGTAATAACCACTGTGATCATCTGCTAATAATGCCAAGTCATTCTCATTTGTAGTGCTTAGTCACAATGGTTAAAGATTCAATTCAAATCCTTCTCTGAAAATCAATTCCAAATTCAAAGTGAAAATTGAAGTTGCTCAAAACTTGTTGGGAAAATGTTCACTTTATAGAAAATAATCCAAAACATTTGCTGTTAAGGAACACAACATCATCATCAATCCAAAATGGGCATAAGCATTTAAAACAGTGCCAAAACAGCACCTAAAATGCCCTATCCATTTTTGAATAAATTCAAATGGATTCCAAAAATGCTCAAACTTTTTATGGCAGTGCTGGATATTGCAAAGTAATTATGCGAGCAAGTTTCACATTTTTGCAAAATCATTTGTTAGCTCAAAATAATGCCAAACCATCTTTGTAAAAGAAAAAAAAGCAGAAACAGAAAAATAAAAAAAGGAAAGAGGCACTGTGCACTAGGCCTAAGTGCATAGTGCCCCAAACCAGCCCACCAGGCCCATCTCTCTCTCTCTCACTTGCGTGTCGTCGCGCCAATGGTCGCCGCGCGCGCGTCGGCGAGACGCCGACCGCGCGACGCCACTGACGCCCCACCGACACGGGGAGGATAAGGCCGAGGCCCGTGCGTTCCCCCCTGTCCTCCTCATCCACTCCTCCCCTCTCCCCACGCCACTCTCCCCCTCTCTACCATGCAACCGAGCGCCGCCGACGCCACATCTCCGTCGTCCCCGCGGCCACAGGCGGCACCTTGCCCGCTGAACGTGTCTGGGAGTTCCCCCGGCGTCTTCTTCGTCTACTGAGGCTGCCAGGCGGAGCCGGAGAGCCCTGCTTCCCCCGGATCAAGCCGCCCCTCTTCTTCCTGGACTCCGGTGATCTCCGGCGCCCCCAGCTCCTCTACTGCTCCTAAACCGTCGCCGGGCCACCGTGTGCCTCCCCTGTGAGCTCCTCTTCCTTCTCCATCTCTCTGTTCTCTCTCGCGCACCTCCTAGCTACCTCCTCCACTGTGGCCGAACGCGACGCCGCGCGAGCTCGTCGCCGGCGTGCCTCCGGTGTCCAAAAGGACACGGGTCCGTGTCCACCATCTTCGCACGCGCGCGTATAGCACGCCTGCCCCTTTAGTTCGAGTCGTAGCGCGCTGCTTTGCCGTTTCCACCGTCGCCCGAAGCCGCGCCACCGCGGACCTCGTCGCCAGCGTCGATTCTGGCCAAGACTGCCTGCGCCACCGCCACCATTCGACGCGCGTAGCTCCGCTCGTTCTAACGCACCCTCGCGCGCGCAAAATGACCGCCTGTAGACGAATTCCAACGTGGCCCGAGGCCCTCCGCCGCGTTTTCGTGCTCGCCGGCATTCAGTCGCTGGCTGGCCGACATGGCGAGACCAGGCCCCACCTCTGGGTGGCTGACAGTGGGCCCCACGGGTCCCAGTTGACCCAGTCAACTGCTGACTGGGCTACCCGGTGAGACTGACGTATGGGCCACACTAGTTTAAAACATTTTCAAAATAAATAAATCTGCTAATTATAATCTGTTAATTAATTAGTTAATAGTTAGTCACTGACACCTGGGGCCCACCCCTCTAATTAGCCTGTTAGTTTAGTTTAAACTGCTGTTAGACTAACAGAGGCTGACATGTGGGTCCCACAGGCCCCACATGTCAGGTTTGACACTGGTCAGCGAGTCTGTTGACTGCTGATGTCATCCCCATGTAATGCTGATGTCATAATCCATTTCTGTTAAATAAATAATTCCAGAAAATGTTATAATCTTTGAAAATCCGTAGAAAATAAACCGTAGCTCGGATCGAAAAACTTTCTACATGAAAGTTGAACAGAACGACGAGACGAGTCTGATCGCGCCTTCTGTTTCCTTGTCGGGACCCTCTACATAGGTGAACCCGTAACTTTCCGCCCGTTTCCGGTAGATGAATAGTGCATATATACCGGTTAATAAATCCAACTTAAATCCTAAAATAACTAAAATGACTTAGACAAAGCTTTAAGCAACCCTGCACCGCACCGTAGGCATGACATACTCTGTGTTGCATATGTTTGCTATGTATTTATTTGTTTCCTCCCCCTCTTCTCTCTCGTTAGACCCCGACACCGATGTAGTCTCCGAGGCCGACGCAGCTCCGGAGTACGACTACGCAGCTGACGACCAGTCCCTTGCCGCAGAGCTTCCAGGCAAGCACCCCCTTTTGAACATTCCGATATCGCCTATTCTCTTCTCCCTTATGCTTGCATTAGAAATTGCTACTGCTACTGCTTCACCTATTCTTATGCATAGGCTGATTTTTGTAACCTGCTGTTGATAATTACCTGCTTATCCTAAACTGCTTAGAATTGGCTGGTTAGTCCCCAGTGACCCCCAGTTAACCAGTTGCCCCGCTGGATTATCAGGAGACTCGACCATCGTCATCAACAACCAGGCCCCGGCACCGCACATCACCTCCCCCTTATCGGTACGACACTGCAGCGTTACTCTCGAGTGCCGAGGGTGATACCTCGTAAGCACTTCTGATGTTAACTCTGTGGAGTAGTTACTCGGTCGTGGTCATCGAGGGTGATTCCTCCTTCTCCACTCCCGATAATGTCGTTTCCGTGCCACACCTCAAGTGTGAACCTCGAGGGTAATTTCCTCTTACGTTCACCTTGATGTTTACATCAGGTGGGAATCCAAGGAGGGTGATGCCTCGGATTCCTTCTTGATGTGGTAGCCACACGGATTGCCTCTACATTACTATTGATACAGATGAAACTGGATAAAGACGGGTCAGCCCTGAGGGGTACCCGCGCGAGCATAATTGCGAGTGATGTGGAGTCGGGTTGACCTGGAGGGTGCCCGCGAGATAATTACGAGGCGCGGCCGGGCATTCTTAGCCCTTGCAGCAAGTCCTTGAGACGGGGCGACGGGGTCACATCGATCGTGAGTCTCTGCTCATTACCGCGCGCTCCTAATTCACTAACGGTTTGGATATTTGATTCGAGTGGGTGTCTGGCCCGATAGCACTAACCATCACGTGCGAACAGTTATGGGCACTCTGCGTCGTATGCATCAGCCGAAGCTTAATGGACGTCAGCGATTGAGCGGCGCGTGCTAGGTTGGACCGCGTTAAGCACCGTACTGGAGGCTGCTAGGTCTGCTCGCCGGCCACGTACGCAACATGCAGAAGTCCCCGGGGCGATGGCCCAAGACCCCTGGGTGCATAGGTTTAGTCCGGCGTGCTGACCTCTCCGTTAAGCCTAGGTCGGGTTGCGGCGTATCATTTGGCCGAGGCCGGGCATGACCCAAAAAAGTGTGTCCGGCCAGAGTTAATCGAGCGTGGCGGGTAAGTTGGTGCACCCCAACAGGGAAGAACTAATCTATGCATAGCCGATCCTCGGTAACGGACGCTCGGAGTTGTATCCGGATCGATACAAATAGAACTGTATACTTGTGATGAGAACTGGATAGTATGGCTATGGGATTGCTTTCTCGCAGGGAGTCGATGAAGGATCTCTGGGCGAGGTTGATGACACTACTATTACTTTACATTATGCTAATATGCACTCTTCTAATGCTGCAAGACCACTAAAGATGATGAAGATGCTAGTCTTCGATAGGACTAGGCCTTCCCTATATTCTGGCATTTCTGCAGCCCAGTCCACATATAAAGCCCTTCTTTGATAATGTTGCATATGTAGTGTAGATTCTTGCTTGCTGAGTACTTCGGATGAGTACTCACGGTTGCTTTGCTTCCTATTTTCCCCCATATCCATTTGATGCAACCAGATGACGGAGCCCCGGAGCCACCTGTCCCCGCTGATGGCTACTACTACTACCCTCCTGGCGAGTACTACTACAAGGAGCCGTCCGACGACCAGGAGTAGGATCGAGGGGTCCCAGGCAGGAGGCCTGCGCCTTTTCGAGCGTAGTGTTTTCTTTTGCCCCGCCTTTTAAAGGCCTATCTGTCTTTCTTTTATATCTGTACTCAGATATCTGATGCTTCTGCTGACGCTTGTATGCAAGCTTATGTATTCGAGCCCTCGAGGCCCCTGGCTTGTAATATAAAGCTTGTATGACTTTATTTATGTTTTTAGAGTTGTGTTGTGATATCTTCAAGTGAGTCCTAGGCTTGATCGTGTGCATTTGCGTGTATGGTTAGTGCACGATTAAGCTGGGGCGTCACAAACGCCTTTGCCTCGTGTTCGTCCTGGGTGTTCAGGATTCTTCAGGGTGCGCGTAAGCTCGTCATTCTCTCTATCGGGCTTGTACTTCCCCGTTCGAGCATCTTCTATTGCAACATGTAATTCATCGGTGGCTTCTTTAAGACTTGCCCGCTCCATAACCACCCTGTCTCTGGGTCCAACTTCCCCCCATGCCCATAAAACCAAGTCCTGCACCTGGGGGGCCAACTCAATGTAACTGGAGTGACCCCTGCAGCAATCATATGTTCCTCAGCGAGATCCCACTTAGGCCGGGCGACCTGGTAGCCACCTAGCCCCAGAGTATGGTGCCACTTTTTTTTCGCAGCATTAATCTTGTTTATGCTCGATCGTTCCTTAGCTAATTCCGATTCCTTGAACTGCACAAAAGCGTCCCAGTGATCTTTTGCCTTCTCCAGTGTTCCCTTGAATGCTGGATTCTTCTTTCCGTCTGCTTCGTACTTGGCCCATATTCTTTTCTTGTGGTTGTTGAATGCTATCGCCATCTTCTTAAGAGCACTCTTCTTGACTTCCTCCCGTTCTTCATCTGTCAAATGATCTGGTAGGGTGAAATGTGGCATGAGCGATTCCCAAAGTAGATCTTTTGCTCTTTCATCGACAAAAGTAACTCCTCGATCTCCCTTTGCTGGCTTATTCCATTCTTGAACGGAGATCGGGATTTGGTCCGTGACAATAACTCTGCATTGACGAATGCATTTGTCCGCATTCTTTTTAGGAGCAAGCAGTTCGCCATTTTCTTTGATAGCATCGATGTTGTACTTTATGTCAGCCTACAACCTTCTGGTCGGGCCTCGTACTGCCCTGCATGTGGAAGATTTGCTCAATCCGGAGGGCTAAAAGAAGAAAGATCGATTCATTAATATATATAAATCAATTAATACATGTAATGATCACCAGAGGCCTTATGTATATATACCTCATCGGTCTTTGTTATTTGAAGAACATTTCCTTCGTCGTCGTTGTTGTGGCCTTCGTCTCTTTGTTCATCTTCATCAAATATTAATACTTCCTCACCGGAATTGTTCAGATATTGTGAGCCGTCATCTTCGGGTTCATTCTCATCTGGGCTCGGGGAACGTATGATGTCGAACATGGTCTCTTCTCCATCTCTGCCAGTATTGTCCATAGCTTGTAATAACTAATCCAGAAGAAAGACAAAACAATTTAGTATTCAAATTAGAATGCAATCAATAAGGAATAACTAAATCATAGTAGATAATATGCATCTCGAATAATATCACTAATACATCTCGAATAATCCAGATAATATGCATCATCCAATATAATCTCGAATACATCGTCTCGAATATAATCTTGAATACATCTCGAGTATTAATTATCACTAATATATCTCGAATATTATCATATAACATCACTGTTGGGGAACGTAGCATGCAATTTCAAAAAAATTCCTACGATCACGCAAGATCTATCTTGGAGATGCATAGCAACGAGAGGGGGAGAGTGTGTCCATGTACCCTCGTAGACCGAAAGCGGAAGCGTTAGCTTAACGCGGTTGATGTAGTCGAACGTCTTTGCAATCCAACCGATCAAGCACCAAACGTACGGCACCTCCGAGTTCTGCACACGTTCAGCTCGATGACGTCCCTCAACACTACAAGAAATATGTCAACTTGTGACCTTTTGTCAGTGACCCTAGAAGAATTGGTCATAAATCTACGACCATTTGATACCAATTGGTCAAAAGCTGTTCGGGGGGCTCCAAACCCTAAACTATAACGACCATTTTGGTAAGAAAGGTCGTAATTTCCTTACACGGAATGGTCATGAAGCAGACAGCACTGGTCTGCTGCCTTATTTCTAGCTGATCACGACCAATATAGATGGTCATAACCTTGTAAATTGTGGTGGATTGCTATGACTAGGCGCCACCTCATCAGTTTTGCCTATGTGTCATCTCCATGTGTCAATTTTTGCCCTAGGTTGTGAAGCAACCTATATTTCTGTCATTCTCAAAATTCCCAAAAAAATTGGGCATTCTTTACTATCCAAATCATTGCCTCATGACAATATTCAACTCCATTTTCCTGGTAAATCTTCCTCGGCAAATTTCCAAAGTTTTTCTTCAGCTCGAACTGTTGTGAAGGAAGTACTAGCTAGGCATATCCTAATGAGCTAAATTTTTGCCACATCTTCTATATTCACTACTGGAATCGGCTTCTTTGCCGTCCGCCATGCCGGACGGCAAAGGCATAGATCACGGACGGCAAACTGTTCGGATGAAAGCCTGCCATCAAAGGCCTTCTTTGCCGTCCGCTTCTTAGAAACGGACGGCAAAGGATTACGCCGTCCGCCATCCGAGGCCAGCAGACGGCAAAGACAGCTGACGGCAGTGCGGTGGCGTGAGAGCCGTTAGGGGGTTAACGGCGCTCTTTGCCGTCCGCCAGCGGACAACAAAGAGTCAAAGATCTTTGCCGTCCGCTGGCGGACGGCAAATAGCCCATCTAGGCAGCACTGGGAAGCTGCCACGTGTCCAGATATGCCGTCCACCAGCAGACGGCAAAGAGGTTTGAATCATTGCCGTCTACTGGCAGACGGCATAGATGGTCACTTTGCCATCCGTCAGAAGACGGCAAAATGACCAAATAGGCAGCCAGTGTTCCCAGTTTGCACAGGTGACTGCCACGTGTCCTCTTTGCCGTCCGCTAGCGGACGGCAAAGAGGCTATATATCCCCTGTTTTTATTTAAATCCCATTAATTAGACATGGTTTCAAACACAGATATACATGCATACATATCCAACATATCCAACAGCATGTCCAACAACATATTTCATCCAATCCAACAACATAGTTCAACAAAGTCAAACATATCCATATATACATAACCAGAAACAAGTTTCCAACAACATATCCATATAGACATACATATCCAAACAAGTTTTCATAAACAACAAGGAAGCACGACAAGAATAGTACACTCCATGAATCCAAGCTTCCTCATGTAAAGCAAATCTGCAAATTGGGAAAGATGAAAGTTAGAAGAAGAAGAAGAAGAAGACTAGTTAGAAGAAGAAGAAGAAGAAGATTTTTTTTCTTCTCTTTCTTTTTCTCCTCTCCTCTTCTTTATCTTCTTCTTCTTCTAACTAAGGTAGGTAAAAATGTCATTTTATTGCTAAGCTAGGTAAAAATGCGAAGTGTAGGTCATTTTAGAGCTAAGGTAGGTAATTAGGTCATTTTGGAACTTAGTAAGGTTATTATGTCATTTTCGAGGAAAATAAGCTAAGTCTATATCATTTTGGAGCTAACAAAGATTATCATGCCATTTTTTACCTAAGTATGCTAAGTATGTCATAAATGAACTGAATAAGCTAAGTATAGCTTATTTTTTATCTAACTTAGGTAATTATGCCATTTAGGAGGAAAATAAGCTAAGTATCCATTTGTAAAGCAAAAACACTAGAGAAAACTTACCCTCATCACAACAAATGTGATGAAGATCGCAAATAAGGTAACAATTGATCCAACGGCATAATGATACCAAGCCTCATTATCAATGGCATATTTTCTAATCTTCTTAAGCTTCAGGCGCATTGCATCCATCTTCAAGCGCATTGCATTCATCTTCATCTTGTGATCATCGATGGCATCGGCAACATACAACTCCAATGTCATCTTCTCTTCTTCAATTCTTTTAATTTTTTCTTTCAAATACTCATTTTCTTTTTCAACTAAATTTAACTTCTCGACAAGAGGGTCCGTTTCAAATTCCGGTTCACATACCTCCTAGATTAAAATATCTCTATGTCAACTTGATGGCCATAATTTGCATAAATGCGAAATGCAACAAATAGTTATGAAAGAGAATTTACCACATCCGAATCATAAAGCAGGCGAGGGCCGACCGGGACAGAAATCAAGACCATGGCACTATGTATAAGAAACAATCATACAAAGTAAGAAAATTATAAATACCAACTATATAAATCATATAATCATACAAATAACTATATAAATCAAGTACAACATAAAAATTTGAATACCTAATAATCATTATCGGTAATGACGTGCTCGTCATCATCATTAATAAAAGCATCATCATCATCACTATCGGTAATGACGTGCTCATCATCATCATTAATAAATGCATCATCATGTGGAAGGCCACCTTTACGTAATCGTTCAAGCATTGACAGGTCATCTGCAGCAGTAACTTCTTCTTCTTCCGGCTCTTCTTGTTCCAGCTCAGGGGTGAAGTCGGATTCACTATCGTTGTCTACTTCAATGTTCTGGGGTGGAGTAGAGCGGTTCTTGAAACGTTTTTTGGAAAGACGTGTTTCTTGGAAGAATTCTCCTTTGTCATATGTGTCTTGGTTAGTGTGAGGTTCATAATCCTTTTCATTGGGGGGAGGTGGTCTAACACGTGGCGGCACTTCCTAAACGACGTCCCAACCACTGAGATTTGGATCACTTTGACAGGCCCACGGTAGATAGAAAACTTGGGTTGCCTATTGAGCCGTAATATAGACATCGGGAACATCCAAATGGGTGCTTTGTTTGATTTCGACTAGCCCTATATATTCATGAGTCATTCTAGTCTCCCTCGGCTGGAACCAATAACATCTGAAGACTACGACGTTTGGTGGGTTTTCACCATAGAATTCAAGTTCATAAATTGCTTCAACTCTTCCATAATACTTGATACCTCCTTCGCCGATAGCAGAGACACAACAATTTGTAGACTTTCGGTCGGCCATAGATAGCTCTTTGTCATAGGTACGAAAGCGATACCCGTTGATGTCGTATTTGTCAAATGAACGGACCTTATAGTCAAAACCATTAGCTACTTGTCTCAATTCGGCATCCATAATCTCTGAATTAGCCTACAAGTTTAATACGAAAGGATTGTTACATTAGTCGCAAATTAGCCAAAGAAAAAAAGTGTCTAATGGAAATTACCATTTTTTTGAACCAAGAGATGAAACCGGGAAATTCGGCTCCTTGTTTTGCCAGAAGTTCATACACTTCGACGGAATCCTTTTGGATCACCGCTTCATACGAGAATAAGGTGACGTATCGACTGCATCAAAAATCTAGGAATAAGAGAAGTTCAAAGGAATTAGAAGTTGTGAAACAATGTACCGAGATCTTACTCGATGTACGGCCGCACTTCTGTTAGGTTGTTGAAGAGATAGAGCGAAATGGTCCGCCATTCTTCAACATCCAACCTTACTGGTTTCCAACCACCGGCTGGTGCGAGATTCCCTTTGAATAGGCTGAGGTTGGATTGACCCTTTTGAGGTTCGTCAGCATTGTACCGAGGCTTCGGATTATGCAAATGACGATTTTTGCCTTCGTAGTGTGCGGTCACGAAGTTTGCCGCCTCCTCAGTGATGAATGCCTCCGCCATTGATGCTTCTATTCTACGTTTATTTTTACATTTTGCTCGAAGCGTCTTCTGCATCCTCTTAGTTGAGTAGCACCAACGATTTTGCACGGGCCCCCCCAATCGTGCCTCGGTCGGGAGATGCAAAATCAAGTGTTGCATTGGATTAAAGAAGCTTGGCGGAAAGATCTTCTCTAACTTGCAGATCAACTCCGGCGCCAACTGTTCCATTTCTTCTAGGAGGCCAGGCGATAGTTCTTTCGCACAAAGAACACGGAAGAAATAGCTCAGCTCTGCCAGTACTAGCCATTCATCCTCAGGGATGAAGCCACGCAACATCACCGGCATTATCCGCTCAATCCATATGTGCCTCATGACTTTTTAGACCAAATATTTTCAATTTTTGAAGACTCGCTCCCCTCTTTAGATTTGCTGCATACCCATCGGGGAACATCAACTGCATTTTCACCCACAAAATAATTTCCTTCATAGCTGGCCTTCCAAGATTGAACCATGCCTTTCGCTTCGTCCAGTTGATCCCCTTTCCTTTCGGTTCTTTCATGTTTTGTAACGGTCTATCACATAGCTCCTCTTGATCGACTCTAGCCTTAGGATTATCCTTTGATTTCCCCTCTATGCCGAACAATGTACCAAAAATGGCTTCGGCGATATTCTTTTCAGTGTGCATCACGTCGATGTTGTGTGGGCAAAGGAGGTCTTTGAAGTAAGGCAGATCCCAGAAGCATGTCTTGTGAGTCCAGGCGTGTTCCTTATTATACCCCTTGAAATACCCTGGACGCTCTGGATCTGGCTCGAGAGCATTTAACTGATCTAGGATCTGTTGGCCTGTCAACGCAGGTGGTGCAGAGTGTTTGACAACTCTACCTTTGATGAAGTTCTTCTTTTCTTTCCTGAACTTATGGCCAGGATGTAGAAACGGTCTATGCAAGTCGAAGCAACTATACTTGCGCCCTGCCGTCAGCCAACGAAACTCAAGAGCTCCCTTGCATGTGGGGCACGGGAACCTTCCATGCACACACCAGCCAACGAATAGCGCATATGCCGGCAAGTCATGCGTCGAGTACATGTACCAGGCACGCATTATGAAGTTCTGTTTGCTAAAGGCGTCGTATGTCTTGAACCCATTATCCCAAGCTTCTTGCAATTCGTCCTTAAGCGGCTGCATGTACACATACATATTCTTCCCCGGATAGTTGGGCCCTGGAATTATCAACGTCAGGAAAATATTCTTTCGTTGCATAATCTGCCCGGGGGGGAGATTGAGTGGAATGAAAAACATGGGCCAACAGTTGTATGGGGCTGCCATCTGACCAAACACACTGAACCCATCTGTGCTGACGGCGACTTGAGGATGCCTTGGATCTTCCGTTTTTTCCTTATGTAATGCATCGAAGCGCTTCCACGCTTCACCATCCGATGTGTGCACCATCATCACATTCCCATCTGCATCTAGTTCGGTTCTTTTGCCCTTTTTGTGCCATGTCATCTGTCCGGCCGTCTCTTCGACCATGAAAAGACGTTGAAGTCTTGGTACGATTGGCATATACCGAAGAACATTAACGGGTATTTTGGTCTGCGTCTTCTCACCCATACCGTTGTCTACCACAACATACTTGGAAGAATTGCAAATGGGACAATAGTTCAAGTCCTCATACTGAAGCCTAAATAAGACACATCCTTTCTCACAGGCATGTATCTTCTCATAGGGCATCTTAAGAGCACGAAGGATTTTGTCTGACTGGTACAGGTTTGGAGGTAGCACATGGCCTTTGGGTAGAAATCATCCGAATACTGTCATCATCGCGTCGTAGCATTCTCTGCCCAAGTTGAATTGAGCCTTCAAAGCCATTATTTGTGAGATGGTATCCAGCTGACAAAGCTCAGTGTGCTCGTGGAGAGGACATTTTGAGGACTCCAACATCTCAGTGAAGGCCTTTCCAGATTCCTCCATCTCCTCGTCCGAGTCCCGAGCATCGTCAAAGTCTTGCACCATGTCTGCGGTCCCGGTACCATTCTCGTCGGTGCAACGACGAACCTCGGCTCTGGCACGTTGGGCAAACTCACCATGTAATGTCCAGACCGTGTAACCAGGCGTAAAACCAAACTTCTGCAGGTCTTTACTCATTTCAAGCTCGTCCCTCTTTTTATAGTTGTCGCAACGGGCACAGGGGCACCAGCTAAATTCCTGGCCATTTGCAAATGCGGCTCTAACAAACCCCTTGGTTTTTGTTAACCATTCCTCGGTCCAAACTTTCTGACTAGTGTAACCGGTGTACATCCATGCACAATCACTCATATTGACTTCCTACTGGACACACAAGAAATATATACATAATTAAGCAAACCATATCCATCAGTTAATGGAGTTTGTCAGTTTTATTACGTCCATGCAACCTACACGCTAATAGGTAAAGATAGGTCCTAATCCCACCCGAGTATGTGTAGATCGGGTTCGTTTTCCTATGCTCTGCTCCGGATCCGACGCAAAATTTCGGCAGCACCTCCCCGCTGTTCTCCTGATACACGTCTCGGCAATAAGCAGAGAGAATGTGTACCCGGAGAACAACAGGGAGGCCCTGACAAAATTCTGCATCGGATCCAGAGCTGTGCATATGGGAAAACGAACCCAATCTACACATACTCGGGCTGTCCATGGATAACGTTGGACAATTCGAAAGAATCACGATTATAAATATGCAAATGCATGCATATTTATAGATGTAACCCTTTCGAACGGGAGACGCATAGTGGTCACGCATACTGATGATTGAAGACACCTATAGCAAGTGTTAGGGGGTTCCTTGGCGTCGATGGAACCCTAAATAGGAAGGGTCATCGGTGCGAGATACATGTGGCGCTCGGCGTTGAACACTAGATCCACATCCCACAAGTGAAGCCGGCGCCCGGCGTCCCGCAACAATAGTTCTGGTGGCCGATGACGGTCGAGCACCTTGGCGAATTCGCAATGGTGTTCGACCGCCATCAACGCCGAGAACTGTTGCTGTGGGACGCCGGACGCCGGCGTCACTTGTGGGACGTGGATGTAGTGTTCGACACCGACGGCCACATGTATCTCGCACCGACGATACTTGCTATTTAGGGTTCCATTGACAACGACCCCCTAACCCGCTCGTCCCCAGTTAAACTAAATAGCAACTACCATCGGTGCAAGTTACATGTGGCGGTCGGCGTTGAACACTAGATCCACATCCCACAAGTGAAGCCGGCGCCCGGCGTCCCGCAACAATAGTACTGGTGGCCGATGACGGTCGAACACCTTGGCGAATTTGTCTGGCAGCCTCTGCGATGAGGATTAAAGCCAACTTTTGAAATTTCAAACAACCAAACCGACTTGAGTCAGTTAGGGTGTTTCAAGTTTCAACACTTGCCTTTTAATCGTCATCGCAGAGGCTGCCAGACAAATTTGCAATGGTGTTCGACCGCCATCGACGCCGAGAACTGTTGTTGTGGGACGCCGGACGCCGGCGTCACTTGTGGGACGTGGATGTAGTGTTCGACACCGACGGCCACATGTATCTCGCACCGACGATACTTGCTATTTAGGGTTGCATCGACAACGACCCCCTAACCCGCTCGTCCCCGGGTAAACTAAATAGCAACTACCATCGGTGCAAGTTACATGAGGTGGTCGGCGTTGAACACTAGATCCACATCCCGCAAGTGAAGCCGGCGGCCGGCGTCCCGCAACAATAGTTCTGGTGGCCGATGACGGTTGAACACCTTGGCGAATTTTTCTGGCAGCCTCTGCGATGAGAATTAAAGCCAAGTTTTGAAATTTCAAACAACCAAACCGACTTGAGTCAGTTTGGGTGTTTCAAGTTTCAACACTTGGCTTTTAATCGTCATCGCAGAGGCTGCCAGACAAATTCGCAATGGTGTTCGACCGCCATCGACGCCGAGAACTGTTGCTGTGGGACGCTGGACGCCGGCGTCACCTGTGGGACATGGATGTAGTGTTCGACACCGACGGCCACATGTATCTCGCACCGATGATACTAGCTATTTAGGGTTCCATCGACAATGGCCCCCTAACCCGCTCGTCCCTGGGTAAACTAAATAGCAACTACCATCGGTGCAAGTTACATGAGGCGGTCGGCGTTGAACACTAGATCCACATCCCACAAGTGAAGCCGGCGCCCGGCGTCCCGCAACAATAGTTCTGGTGGCCGATGACGGTCGAACACCTTGCCGAATTTGTCTCGCAGCCTCTGCGATGAGGATTAAAGCCAAGTTTTGAAATTTCAAACAACCAAACCGACTTGAGTCAGTTTGGGTGTTTCAAGTTTCAACACTTGCCTTTTAATCGTCATCGCAGAGGCTGCCAGACAAATTCGCAATGGTGTTCGACCGCCATCGACGCCGAGAACAGTTGCTTTGGGACGCCGGACATCGGCATCACCTGTGGGACGTGGATGTAGTATTCGACACCAACGGCCACATGTACCTCGCACCGACGATACTTGCTATTTAGGGTTCCATCGACACCGAGGAACCCCCTAACCCGCTCGTCCCCGCGCGCCCTCTTTTCCTTCTTCTTTTTTTCATCTTCAACTTCTACTTCTTTTTTTCATCTTCTTCTTCTTCTACTACTTATTGTCGGGGGTCGGGGGTCGGGGGTAAGGGTGGGTGTGGTGTCAGGGTGTCGGTGGTCGGGGTGTCAGGTGTCGGGGTGTCGGTGGTCGGGTCGGGGTCGGGTGTGGTGTCAGGGTGTCGGGGTTGGGGTGTCGTGCCAGGGTGTCGTGTCGGGTCGGGGTGTCAGGGTGTCGGGGTCGGGGTCGGGTGTGGTGTCAGGGTCGGTTGGTCGGGGGTCGGGGTGTGGTGTCAGGGGGTCGGGGTCGGGGTCGGGGTGTCGTGCCGAGGTGTCGGGGTGTCGGGTGTCTGGTCGGGGTCGGGGTATCTTTTTTCCTTTTCTTCTTTTCTTCTTCTTCTTCTCCTCCTCTCCCCTTTCTTCTTCTTCTTCTCTTCCTTCTTCTTCTTCTTCTCTTCTCCCTCACTTCTCTTTCTTCTTCTTCTTTCTTCTTCTTCTTCTTTCTTCTTCTTCTTCTTCTTCTTCTTCTTCTTCTTCTTCTTTTTCTTCTTCTCTTCTTTCTTCTTCTTCTTCTTTCTTCTTCTCCTCCTCCTCCTTCCTCCTCCCCCTCCTCCTCCTCTTATTCTTCTTCTTCTTCTTCTTCTCTTCTTCTTCTTCTTCTTCTTCTTCTTCTTCTCTTCTTCTTCTTCTTCTTTCTTTCTTCTCTCTTCCTCTTCTTCTCCTTTTTTTCGCTCTTCTTCTTCTTTTCTTCTTTTTCTCTCACCCTCCTCCTGTTCCTCCCTCCTCCTTCTACTTCTTCTTCTAAACTAAAACTAAAACTAATCTAAAATAAACTAAAACTAAAACTAATCTAAAATAAACTAAACTAAAATAAACTAAAACTAAAACTAATATAAAATAAACTAAACTAAAACTAAAACTAAACTAAAACTATAACTAAAACAGAAACTAAACTAAAAGAAACAAAAAGAAACTAATTAAACAAAAAAAGGGGAGGAGCTCACCTGGTGGAGGGGGCGGCCGGACGGCTGCGGCGGCCGCTGGAGGAGGCGGTGACGCGGTGGAGGGGGAGGCCGGAAGGCCGCGGCGGGACGGGGCGGGGACGGCGACGGGGCGGGGACGGCCACAGCGGGACGGGAAGGGGACGGCCGCGTCGTGGCTGCCTGACATGGAAGAGGCGGCGGGGCCGCGGTGGAGGTCGGGAAGGGGTGCGGGGTGGCCGGCTACGCCGGACGGGGTCGGCGCGGGCCGGACCTGCGCCCCGACTCACACCGCACCCGCCGCCCCTCACGTCGCCCCCCCCCCCCGGCCCCCTCCCCTCGTCGCCATACCCCCACCCAACCGGCCCGCGCCGGACCCCGTCCGGCGTAGCCGGCCACCCGCCACCCTTCCGACCTCCACCGCGGCCCCGCCGCCTCTTCCTGTCAGGCAGCCACGACGCGGCCTCCCTTCCCGTCCCGCTGTGGCGTCCCCGCCCCGTCGCCGTCCCCGCCCCGTCCGCCGCGGCCTTCCGGCCTCCCACCACGCGTCACCGCTCCTCCAGCGGCCGCCGCAGCCGTCCGGCCGCCCCCTCCACCAGGTGGATCCTCCCCTTTTTTTGTTAATTAGTTTCTTTTTGTTTCTTTTAGTTTAGTTTCTAGTTTTAGTTATAGTTTTAGTTTAGTTTAGTTTTAGTTTAGTTTATTTGATATAGTTTTAGTTTTAGTTTATTTTAGTTAGTTTATTTTAGATTAGTTTAGTTTTAGTTTATTTTAGATTAGTTTTAGTTTAGTTTAGAAGAAGAAGTAGAAGGAGGAGGGAGGAAAGGAGGAGGGAGAAGAAGAAAGAAGAAAAGAAGAAGAAGAGGAAAAAAAGGAGAAGAAGAGGAAGAGAGAAGAAAGAAAGAAGAAGAAGAAGAAGAGAAGAAGAAGAAGAAGAAGAAGAAGAAGAAGAGAAGAAGAAGAAGAAGAAGAATAAGAGGAGGAGGAGGGGGAGGAGGAAGGAGGAGGAGGAGAAGAAGAAAGAAGAAGAAGAAGAAAGAAGAGAAGAAGAAAAAGAAGAAGAAGAAGAAGAAGAAGAAGAAGAAGAAGAAGAAAGAAGAAGAAGAAGAAAGAAGAAGAAGAAAGAGAAGTGAGGGAGAAGACGAAGAAGAAGAAAGAAGGAAGACGAAGAAGAAGAAGAAAGAGGGAGAGGAGGAGAAGAAGAAAGAAGAAAAAGAAGAAAAGGAAAAAAGATACCCCGACCCCGGACCAGACACCCGACACCCCGACACCTCGGCACGACACCCCGACCCCGACCCCGACCCCCTGACACCACACCCCGACCCCCGACAACCGACCCTGACACCACACCCCGACCCGACCCCGACACCCTGACACCCCGACCCGACACGACACCCTGGCACGACACCCCAACCCCGACACCCTGACACCACACCCGACCCGACCCCGACCACCGACACCCCGACACCTGACACCCCCGACCACCGACACCCTGACACCACACCCACCCTTACCCCCGACCCCCGACCCCCGACAATAATAGTAGGAAAGAAGAAGATGAAAAAAAGAAGTAGAAGTTGAAGATGAAAAAAAAGAAGAAGGAAAGAGGGCGCGCGGGGACGAGCGGGTTAGGGGTTCCTCGGTGTCGATGGAAACCCTAAATAGCAAGTATCGTCGGTGCGAGGTACATGTGGCCGTTGGTGTCGAATACTACATCCACGTCCCACAGGTGATGCCGATGTCCGGCGTCCCAAAGCAACTGTTCTCGGCGTCGATGGCGGTCGAAACACCATTGCGAATTGTCTGGCAGCCTCTGCGATGACGATTAAAAGGCAAGTGTTGAAACTTGAACACCCAAACTGACTCAAGTCGGTTTGGTTTGTTGAAATTCAAAATGGCTTATCCTCATCGCAGAGGCTGCGAGACAAATTCGGCAAGGTGTTCGACCGTCATCGGCCACCAGAACTATTGTTGCGGGAGCGGGCCCGGCGGCTTCACTTGTGGGATGTGGATCTAGTGTTCAACGCCGACCGCCTCAGTAACTTGCACCGATGGTAGTTGCTATTTAGTTATACCAGGACGAGCGGGTTAGGGGGCCATGTCGATGGAAACCTAAATAGCTAGTATCATCGGTGCGAGATACATGTGGCCGTCGGTGTCGAACATACATCCATGTCCCACAGGTGACGCCGGCGTCCAGGTCCCACAGCAACAGTCTCGGCGTCGATGCGGTCGAAACCATTGGAATTTGTCTGGCAGCCTCTGCGATGAGATTAAAAGCCAAGTGTTGAAACTTGAAACACCCAAACTGACTCAAGTCGGTTTGGTGTTTGAAATTTCAAAACTTGGCTTTAATTCTCATCGCAGAGGCTGCAGAAAAATTCGCCAAGGTGTTCAACCGTCATCGGCCACCAGAACTATTGTTGCGGGACGCCGGCCGGCGGCTTCACTTGCGGGATGTGGATCTAGTGTTCAACGCCGACCACTCATGAACTTGCACCGATGGTAGTTGCTATTTAGTTTACCGGGGACGAGCGGGTTAGGGGGTGTTGTCGATGCAACCCTAAATAGCAAGTATCGTCGGTGCGAGATACATGTGGCCGTCGGTGTCGAAACAACTAACATCCACGTCCCACAAGTGACGCCGGCGTCCGGCGTCCCACAACAACAGTTCTCGGCGTCGATGGCGGTCGAACACCATTGCAAATTGTCTGGCAGCCTCTGCGATGACGATTAAAAGGCAAGTGTTGAAACTTGAAACACCCTAAACTGACTCAAGTCGGTTTGGTTGTTTGAAATTTTCAAAAGTTGGCTTTAATCCTCATCGCAGAGGCTGCCAGCAAAATTCGCCAAGGTGTTCGACCGTCATCGGCCACCAGTACTATTGTTGCGGGAACGCCGGGCGCCGGCTTATTGTGGGATGGATCTAGTGTTCAACGCCGACCGCCACATGTAACTTGCACCGATGGTAGTTGCTATTTAGTTTAACTGGGGACGAGAGGGTAGGGGGTCGTTGTCAATGGAACCCTAAATAGCAAAGTATCGTCGGTGCGAGATACATGTGGCCGTCGGTGTCGAACACTACATCCACGTCCCACAAGTGAGCCGGCGTCGGCGTCCCACCGCAACAGTTCTCGGCGTTGATGGCGGTCGAACACCATTGCGAATTCGCCAAGGTGCTCGACCGTCATCGGCCACCAGAACTATTGTTGCGGGACGCCGGGCGCCGGCTTCACTTGTGGGATGTGGATTAGTGTTCAACGCCGAGCGCCACATGTATCTCGCACCGATGACCCTTCCTATTTAGGGTTCCATCGACGCCAAGGAACCCCCTAACACTTGCTATAGGTGTCTTCAATCATCAGTATGCGTGACCACTATGCGTCTCCCGTTCGAAAGGGTTACATCTATAAATATGCATGCATTTGCATATTTATAATCGTGATTCTTTCGAATTGTCCAACGTTATCCATGGACAGCCGAGTATGTGTAGATTGGGTTCGTTTTCCCATATGCACAGCTCTGGATCCGATGCAGAATTTGTCAGGGCCTCCCTGTTGTTCTGGGTACACATTCTCTCTGCTTATTGCCGAGACGTGTATCAGGAGAACAGCGGGGAGGTGCTGCCGAAATTTTGCGTCGGATCCGGACAGAGCATAGGAAAACGAACCCGATCTACACATACTCGGGTGGGATTAGGACCTATCTTTACCTATTAGCGTGTAGGTTGCATGGACGTAATAAAACTGACAAACTCCATTAACTGATGGATATGGTTTGCTTAATTATGTATATATTTCTTGTGTGTCCAGTAGGAAGTCAATATGAGTGATTGTGCATGGATGTACACCGTTACACTAGTCAGAAAGTTTGGACCGAGGAATGGTTAACAAAAACCAAGGGGTTGTTAGAGCCGCATTTGCAAATGGCCAGGAATTTAGCTGGGCCCCTGTGCCCGTGCGAACAACTATAAAAAGAGGGACGAGCTTGAAATGAGTAAAGACCTGCAGAAGTTTGGTTTACGCCTGGTTAACACGGTCTGGACATTACATGGTGAGTTTGCCCAACGTGCCAGAGCCGAGGTTCGTCGTTGCACCGACGAGAATGGTACCGGGACCGAGACATGGTGCAAGACTTTTGAGATGCTCGGGACTCGGACGAGGAGATGGAGGAATCTGGAAAGGCCTTCACTGAGATGTTGGAGTCCTCAAAATGTCCTCTCCACGAGCACACTGAGCTTTGTCAGCTGGATACCATCTCACAAATAATGGCTTTGAGGCTCATTCAACTTGGGCAGAGAATGCTACGACGCGATGATGACAGTATTCGGATGATTTTCCCCAAAGGCCATGTGCTACTCCAAACCTGTACCAGTCAGACCAAATCCTTCGTGCTCTTAAGATGCCCTATGAGAAGATACATGCTGTGAGAAAGGATGTGTCTTATTTAGGCTTCAGTATGAGGACTTGAACTATTGTCCCATTTGCAATTCTTTCCAAGTATGTTGTGGTAGACAACGGTATGGTGAGAAGACGCAGACCAAAATACCCGTTAATGTTCTTCGGTATATGCCAATCGTACCAAGACTTCAACGTCTTTTATGGTCGAAGAGACGCCGGACAGATGACATGGCACAAAAAGGGCAAAAGAACACGAACTAGATGCAGATGGGATGTGATGATGGTGCACACATCGGATGGTGAAGCGTGGAAGCGTTCGATGCATTACCATAAGGAAAAAACGGAAGATCCAAGGCATCCTCAAGTCGCCGTCAGCACAGAGGGGCAGGTGTTGTGTCAGATGCAGCCCCATACAACTGTTGGCCCATGTTTTTCATTCCACTCCATCTCCCCCCGGGCAGATTATGCAACGAAAAATATTTTCCTGACGTTGATAATCCAGGGACACTATCGCCGGGAAGAATATGTAGTGTACATGCAGCCGTTAAGGACGAATGCAAGAAGCTTGGGATAATGGGTTCAAGACATACGACGCCTTTAGCAACAGAACTTCATAATGCGTGCCTGGTACATGTACTCGACGCATGACTTCCGGCAATATGCGCTATTCGTTGGCTGGTGTGTGCAATGGAAGGTTCCCGTGCCCACATGCAAGGGAGCTCTTGAGTTGTTGGCTGACGGCAGGGCGCAAGTATAGTTGCTTCGCACTGCATAGACCGTTTCTACACCCTGGCCATAAGTTCAGGAAAGAAAAGAAGAACTTCATCAAAGGTAGAGTGTCAACACTCTGTACCACCTGCGTTGACAGGCCAACAACCTAGATCAGTTAAATGCTCTCGAGCCCAGATCCAGAGCGTCCAGGGTATTTCAAGGGTATAATAAGGAACACGCCTGGGACTCACAAGACATGCTTCTGGGATCTGCCTTACTTCAAAGACCTCCTTTGCCCACACAACATGACGTGATGCACACTGAAAAGAATATCGCCGAAGCCATTTTTGGTACATTGTTCGGCATAGAGGGGAAATCAAAGGATAATCCTAAGGTAGAGTCGATCAAGAGGAGCTTGTGATAGACCGTTACAAAACATGAAAGAACCGAAAGGAAAGGGGATCAACTGGACGAAGCGAAAGGCATGGTTCAATCTTGGAAGGCCAGCTATGAGAGGAAATTATTTTGTGGGTGAAAATGCAGTGATGTTCCACGATGGGTATGCAGCAAATAAAGAGGGGAGGAGTCTTCAAAAATTGAAAATATTGGTCTAAAAAGTCATGAGGCACATATGGATTGAGCGGATAATGCCGGTGATGTTGGTGGCTTCATCCCTGAGGATGAATGGCTAGTAACTGGCAGAGACTGAGCTATTTCTTCCGTGTTCTTTGTGCGAAAGAACTATCGCCTGGCCTCCTAGAAGAAAATTGGAACAGTTGGCGCCGGAGTTGATCTGAAGTTAGTAGAAGATCTTCCGCCAAGCTTCTTTAATCCAATGCAACACTGATTTTGCATCTCCGACCGAGGCACGATTGGGGGGGCCCGTGACAAAATCGTTGGTGCTACTCACTAAGAGGATGCAGAAGACGCTTCGAGCAAAATGTAAAATAAACGTGAAAGAAGCCTCAATGGCGGAGGCATTCATCACTGAGGAGGCGGCAAATCGTGACCGCACACTACGAAGGCAAAATCGTCATTTGATAATCCGAAGCCTCGGTTAACAATGCTGACGAACCTCAAAAGGGTCAATCCAAACCTCAGCCTATTCAAAGGGAATCTGCACCAGCGGTGGTTGACAACCAGTAGGTTGGATGTTGAAGAATGAGCGGACCATTTCGCTCTATCTCTTCAAACAACCTACAGAAGTGCGGCCGTAAATCGAGTAGTAAGTATCTCGGTACATTGTTTCACAACTTCTAATTCCTTTGAACTTCTCTTAGTTCCTAGATTTTTGATGCAGTCGATACGGTACCTTATTCTCGTATGAGCGGTGATCCAAAAGGATTCCGTCGAAGTGTATGAAACTTCTGGCAAAAAAGGCCGAATTTCCCGGTTTCATCTCTTGGTTCAAAAAAATGGTAATTCATAGACACTTTTTTTTTTTGGCTTAATTTGGACTAATGTAACAATCCTTTCGTATTAAACTTGTGGCTATCAGAGATTTGGATGCGAATGAGGACAAGTAGCTAATGGTTTTGACTAAAGGTCCGTTCATTTGACAAATACGACATAACGGTATCGCTTTCGTACCTATGACAAAGAGCTATCTTGGCCGACCGAAGAGTACAAATTGTTGTGTCTCTGCTATCGGCGAAGGAGGTATCAAGTATTATGGAAGAAGTTGAAGCAATTTATGAACTTGAATTCTTATGGTGAAAAACCACAACGTCGTAGTCTTAGATGTTATGGTTCCAGCCGAGGGGAGACTAGAATGACTCATGAATATATAGGGCTAGTCGAAATCAAACAGCACCCATTTGGATGTCCCGATGTCTATATTACGGCTCAATAGGCAACCCAAGTTTTCTATCTACCGTGGGCCTGTCAAAGTGATCCAAATCTCAGTGGTTGGGACGTCGTTTAGGAATGCCCCACGTGTTAGACCACCTCCCCCCAATGAAAAGGATTATGAACCCACACTAACCAAGAACATATGACAAAGGGAATTCTTCCAAGAAACACGTCTTTCAAAAAAACGTTAAGAAACCGCTCTACTCCACCCCAGAACATTGCAAGTAGAAAACGATAGTGAATCGACTTTAACCCCTGAGCTGGAACAAGAAGAGCCGGAAGAAGAAGAAAGTTACTGTTGCAGATGACCTGTGCAATGCTTGAACGATTACGTAAGGTGGCCTTCCACATGATGATGCATTATTAATGATGATGATGAGCACGTCATTACCGATAGTGATGATGATGAGGCTTTTATTATGATGAGCGAAGCACGTCATTACCGATAATGATTATTAGGTATTCAAAATTTTTATGTTGTACTTGATTTATATAGTTATGTGTATGATTATGATTTATATAGTTGGTATTATAATTTTCTTACTTGTATGATTTTTTCTATACATAGTGCCATGTCTTGATTTTGTCCGGTCGGCCCTCGCGGCTTTATGATTCGGATGTGGTAAATTCTCTTTCATAACTATTTGTGCATTCGCATTTAGCAAATTATGGCCATCAAGTTGACATAGAGGATATTTTAATCTAGGAGGTATGTGAACGGAATTTAAACGGACCCTCTTGTCGGAAGAAGTAAATTTAGTTGAAGAAAATGAGTATTTGAAAGAAAAAATTAAAAGAATTGAAGAAGAGAAGATGACATTGGAGTTGTATGTTGCCGATGCCATCGATGATCACAAGATGAAGATGAATGCAATGCGCTTGAAGATGGATGCAATGCGCCTGAAGCTTAAAAGATTAGAAAATATGCCATTATAATGAGGCTGGTATATTATGCCGTGGATCAATTGTTACCTTATTTGCGATCTTCATCACATTTGTTGTGATGAGGGTAAGTTTTCTCTAGTGTTTTTGCTTACAAATGGATACTTAGCTTATTTTCCTCCAAAATGGCATAATTACTACCTAAGTTAGATAAAAATAAGCTATACTTAGCTTATTCAGTTCATTTAGACATACTTAGCATACTTAGGTAAAAAAATGGCATGATAATCTTTGTTAGCTCCAAAATGATATAGATTAGCTTATTTTCCCGAAAATGACATAATAACCTTACTAAGTTCCAAAATGACCTAATTACCTACCTTAGCTCTAAAATGACCTACACTTCGCATTTTTACCTAGCTTAGCAATAAAATGACATTTTTACCTACCTTAGTTAGAAGGAGAAGAGATAAAGAAGGGAGAGGAGAAAAGAAGAGAAGAAAAAAAATCTCTTCTTCTTCTTTCTCTAACTAGTTTCTTCTTCTTCTTCTTCTAACTTTCATCTTTCCCAATTTGCAGATTGCTTTACATGAGGAAAGCTTGGATCATGGAGTGTTACTTTCTTGTCGTGCTTCCTTGTGTGTTATGAAAACGTGTTTGGATATGTATGTCTATATGGATATGTTGTTGGAAACTTGTTTCTGGTATGTATATATGGATATGTTGACTGTTGAACTATGTGTTGGATTGGATGAAATATTGTTGTTGGACATGCTGTTGGATAGTGTGGATATGTATGCATGTATATCTGTGTTTGAAACCATGTATAATTAATGGGATTTAAATAAAAACAGGGGATATATAGCCTCTTTGCCGTCCGCTAGCGCGCGGCAAGAGGACACGTTGGCAGTCACCTGTGCAAACTGGGAACAATGGCTGCCTATTTGGTCATTTTGCCGTCTTCTGAGGATGGCAAAGTGACCATCTTGCCGTCTGCCAGTAGACGGCCATGATTCAAACCTCTTTGCCGTCTGCTGGGGACGGCATTCTGGACACGTGGCAGCTTCCAGTGCTGCCTGATGGGCTATTTGCCGTCCGCCAGCGGACGGCAAAGATCTTTGAATCTTTGTTGCCGCTGGCGGACGGCAAAGAGCGCGTTAACCCCCTAACGGCTCATCACGCCACCGCACTGCCGTCAGCTGTCTTTGCCGTCTGCTGGCCTCGGATGGCGGACGGCGTAATCCTTGCGTCCGGCTTCTAAGAAGCGGAGGCAAAGAAGGCCTTTGATGGCAGGCTTTCATCCGAACAGTTTGCCGTCCGTGATCTATGCTTGCCGTCGGCATGGCGGACGGCAAAGAAGCGATTCCAGTAAGTGAATATAGAAGATGTGGCAAAAAATTTAGCTCATTAGGATAGGCCTAGATAGTACTTCCTTCACAACAGTTCGAGCTGAAGAAAAACTTTGGAAATTGTCGAGGAAGATTTACCAGGAAAATGGAGTTGAATATTGTTATGAGGCAATGATTTGGATAGTAAAGAATGCCCAATTTTTTTGGAATTTTGAGAATGACCAGAAATATAGGTTGCTTCACAACATGGGCAAAAATTGCACACAATTGGAGATGACACATAGGCAAAACTGATAGGTGGCGCCTAGTTCATAGCAATCCACCACAATTACAAGGTTATGGACCATCTATATTGGTCGTGATCAGCTAGAAATAAGCAGCAGACCAGTGCTGTCTGCTTCATGACCATTCCGTGTAAGGAATTACGACCTTTCTTACCAAAATGGTCGTTATAGTTTAGGGTTTGGAGCCCCACGAACAGCTTTTGAACCAATTGGTATCAAATGGTGTGATTTATGACCAATTTTAGGGTCACTGACAAAAGGTCACAAGTTGACATAGTTTTGTTAGTGTTGAGGGGACGTCATCGAGCTGCAACGTGTGCGAGAACTCGGAGGTGCCGTACTTTGGTGCTGATCGGTTGGATTGCAAAGAACGTCGACTAAATCACCGCGTTAAGCTAACGCTTCCGCTTTCGGTCTACGAGGGTACATGGACATCACTCTCCCCTCTGCGTGCTATGCATCTCCAAGATAGATCTTGCGTGATCGTAGGAATTTTTTTGAAATTGCATGCTACGTTCCCAACAGTGATGTTATATGATAATATTCGGATATATAGTGATAATTAATACTCGAGATGTATTCAAGATATATTCGAGACGATGTATTCGAGATTATTATTGGATGATGCATATTATCTGGATTATTCGAGATGTATTAGTGATATTATTCGAGATGAGATATATCTACTATGATTTAGTTATTCCTTATTGATTGCATTCTAATTTGAATACTAAATTGTTTTGTCTTTCTTCTGGATTAGTTATACAAGCTAGGACAATACTGGCATGAGATGGAGAAAGAGACCATGTCGACATATACGTTCCCGAGAGCCAGATGAGAATGAACCCGAAGATGACGTCACCATATCTGAAACAATTCCGGTGAGGAAGTATTAATATTTGATGAAGATGAACAAAGAGACGAAGGCCACAACACGACGACGAAGGAAATGTTCTTCAAATAACAAGACCGATGGGTATATATTTTACGAAAGTGCCTCTGGTGATCATTAACATGTTATTAATTGATTTATATATATAATGAATCGATCTTTCTTTCTTTTAGCCCTCCGGATTGGCAAAGCATCCCCACATGCCAGGGCAGTACGAGGCCCGACCGAAGGTGGTAGGCTGACTAAATGTACAACATCGATGCTATCAAAGAAAATGGCGAACGCTGCTCCTAAAAAGAATGCGGACAAAATGCATTACGTCATGCAGAGTGATTGTCACGGACAACATCCCGATCTCCGTTCAAGAAATGGAATAAGCCAGCAAATGAGACGAGGAGTTATTTTGTCGATGAAATGAGCAAAGTCTAATTTGGGAATGCTCATGCCACATTTCACCCTTACCAGATCATTTGACAGATGAAGAACGGGAGGAAGTCCAAGAAGAGTGCTCTTAAGAAGATGGCGATAGCATCAACAACCACAAGAAAAGATATGGGCCAAGTACGAAGAAGCCGGAAAGAAGAAATCCAGCATTCAAGGGAACCTGGAGAAGGCAAAAGATCACTGGGACGCTTTTGTGCAGTTCAGGGAATCGAATAGCCTTAAGGAACGATCGAGCATAACAAGATTAATGCTGCGAAAAAAAAGTGGCATCCCAAAACCTCTGGGGCAGGATGGCTACCACGGCGCCGGCCTAAGTGGGATCCATCGCTGAGGTAACATATGATTGCGCAGGTGGTCACTCCGCGTACATTGAGTTGGCCCCCCAGGTGCAGGACTTGGTTTTTTGGGCATGTGGGGGTAATTGGACCCAGAGACAGGGTGGTTATGGAGCGGGCAGTCTTAAAGAAACCACGATGAATTACTGTTGCAATAGAGATGCTCGAACGGGGAAGTACAAGCCCCGATAGAGAGATGACGAGCTTACGCGCACCCTAAGAATCCTAACACCCAGGACAACACGTAGGCAAAGGCGTTTGTGACGCCCCAGCTTAATGTGGCACTTAAACCCCCATACACGCAAATGCACACGAAACATCAAGCCCTAGGACTCACGTGAAGATATCACAACACACTCTAAAAACATAAATAAAGTCATACAAGCTTTATATTAAAGCCAGGGCCTGAGGCTCGAATACATCCCCAGCTTGCAAACAAGCGCAGCAGAAGCATCAGATATCTGAGTACAGATATAAGAAGACAGATAGGCCTTTAAAGGCGGGGCAGAAGAAACACTACGCTCGAAAACGGAGCCGGCCTCATGCCTGGGACCCCTCATCCTACTCCTGGTCGTCCGACGCTCCTCTGTAGGTAGTACTCGCCAGGAGGGTAGTAGTAGTGCCATCAGCGGTGGACAGGTGGCTCCGGGCTCCGTCATCTGTTGCCACCAAAGGATATGGGGGAAAATAGGAAGCCAAAGCAACCGTGCGTACTCATCGAAGTACTCAGAAGCAAGGAATCTACAATACATAGCCCATATCAAAGAAGGGCTTTATAGGTGGTGGATGGGCTGCAGGAAAGCCAGAATATAGGGACGGCCTAGTTCCTATGAAGACTAGCATCTTCATCAATCTTAGTGGTTGCAAGCAGTAGAAGAG